>JBBPQT010000220.1:0-22491 GCA_038092715.1 Boletus smithii | reverse complement strand
CTGAAGGGGCTCGTGTATGGGAACATTGTGGTAGTATGCGTTGGGTCGCAAGGCCTAAAGTCCGAGTCTGCAAGACAATCCTTACCCCTTCTTCGGAGCTCAGTCCCACTGTCAAGTGTTAGTCAGGACATCGAGTCAGCATCTTGAGGTAATGATAGTCCCCCATCATCAATAGTGAACTCTGTACTATTGAACCTATGTGTACTAGTCATATCTTTGGGGTTGATAAGGTAGTATCTGATTCTCGCCCTTCCTTTTTACAAGGTTGCCTGCTGCTGTACGCGGCGTCCAAACATGATTGGGAGACAGATCTTCTGGGAAAACATATGCAGTCACCAACAATATTATAAATCCAAGTGTGGTCCAAGCGCCCTCTAGATATGAACACTATTGATAATCTAAAAGTATGAAAACTTAACAGACTCATTATTCGCCAACAACCCCATCATCTCCATCTCTTGTTGACACCCCTCCAGTCAGATCAGAAGAATCGACTGCGTTCTGCTTGTCTCCGAGGTGCCAGTCCGGCATGCCGAGCGCACAGAGAACAGGAAAGACACTCAAGCCGATGGCACATAAAATCATGACTTTCATCGTGTCATCATAAGCTAGGAAAACCGTCGATTCATTCAATCCTCGACGAGTACGACTCGGATAAATGACGCCCACCTTGAATCACACCTTCCCGCACCGGGTTACCCCGCGGCAAGGTAGTGACGGATGTGATACTGCCGTACAAGTCTGCGCGTTCCGCGTCCGTCAGCCATGGCAAGTACTTTTCTAGATTCCCAGGCATCAGGTTTGACCAAATCGCACCGGCTGTCAAAAAAACTATCAGATATGCAAGCTAAACCCGCTTCGAATACGATGCACCCACAGCATGCATTGCCCACAGCACCTCCGATCTCTGTGACAAGTAAGACGAGCGCGGTGGTGATCGCTACGTCGGCGTGTGGCACTGCGGCTTGAGCGCCGACCTGGGCGGAGATCACTGCAAGCCCACCACCAAAACCTTGCAGGATTTGGGTGAACACCAGTTCGACATCCGATCCGTTGGCACCTCGGGAATGGATCATCATTGCGACTCCGCTGTACACAGATGTTAGTATCACGCGATGGGGAGGCGACACGGTGAACATACGCGAGGCGTACAACGAGACCGAACACCAAGATATGCTATAGGTGTATGAAAGATGAGCACTATGCAGGAGACAGCAGGCAATTGATGCACTTTAAACCGATGCATGAGATTCATGCAGACTCCAGCCAAAATGCCAAAGAGTGTGAGAGCTATAGTTTGCGTTTGCATGAAATATGTTGCATTGATGAGTGACCTGTGATACAATCGAGTCAGAGTGAAACCGAGATGAGAGAAACACTCGCCATGGTTTAACGACCAACACGAAAGAATACAAATATGTGAACGTAAGATAATAGGACATCTGTACTGGTTCGTAAGTAGACGAATTGTGATCACCGAAAGCGACCTACGAAATCGAAGAAACCAATCAACGCTGCAAATATCACACTTTTGTTCTTCAAAAAGCGCGGAACGATAACTGGCCGCGTCGCAACACGGAGATCCCAATATGTGAATGCGCCAAGAAATGCAACCCCGATGATGAGCATGGAAATTACTGAAGCTGAGCCGTTTTAGACGAGTCGCCCACAGTAAGAAGCTTGAAATTACCATTTTTATATTGACCTTTCACAGTCTGACTTAGAGTAAGTGGGAGGAGGATCAACGATACCGCTGTGCCAAGGAGTATGAGACCGACAAGGTCAAGTTGTACAGCTGTCCGTCGTAAACGTCGTAATAGAGAGGATGTCGATGCCTCTTCATCCATTACATCCTGGGAATCGTCTGAAAGGAGTTCGTTGGGTTTTAGAAGTCTACGTTGCTTCGTCTTGTACTCGGCCCACAAAAGGGTGATGATTAGCGGGCAAAGCGACACCGGAACTAGTATAGCAAACATCCCGTCTGAAATGAAAGTGAACACTTGGTGAATGTGGATCATGAACGAACTTACAACCCCATCTCCAACCTAGGTGTTCAATGACGGCGGTTGAAATATTGGAACCAATGAAAGCATTGACCAGGAAAGGCGCCGAAACAAGAGACACTACAAGCCCTCGCCATCTGAGCGTCGTTATATCGGCAATAATGATTTGAGTGAGAATTTGTAACCCGCTACACATGTGGGTTAGTCTTCGACAAACCCAAAAGTAATCTGATTGCGTACGTGTAACCACTGTGAAAGCAAGAAGTGAGCAATATATTGAAATTATAGCGAGAAAATGGTGTACATTGCATAGAGAATGATACCGCCAGCTATTGTGCCTACGTTTGGCGCGGAAGCGATCACTATATATCCTGCACGCAACCTCGATCGTTGTCCATTAGCAACAGTAATCTAAAGCACCCACCGAGAACATAGAAGAATACTGGGCGGCGTCGTTAGAAACAACTGTGGAATTTAGCAACGTGTACTCACGGACGCCAACATATGCGCTGCCTCGTGAAGAGACATCGGCGACTTTGGCTATCACTGGTTTGCCTACGGCCGCTATGTTCGCATAGCGCTGTTCGTCAGTGAAAGCCTATTATTGGCACGAAACCTACCGATGAGCGACTGCGCAACCGATATAGAACCCAGAAGGCTGTGCTCCCCGAAGCTAGACGTCGCAAAAGTGAGGTATGCAGAGGTGGTTGACGCATCGAGAGAGTAAATGTACGATGCAAGGGCGAGACTAGATGGCGTGAAGACATGTCAGATGGATACGCCTGCCATGTTAGCGAGAAAAAGTGACGGAAGGAGACGCCGGTGGCCCGTGGGTTTCCATGACGGTACTAAGAAAGCGAGCGTACCCTACGAAGAGATACCAGCGAGAGTAACGGCCATAAATGCGCAAAGCGGCCTCAGCCTTTTTGACTCCAACATGGGAGTCCTGTTCTCCGGCCACAGGAGCGACTCGGTCCTCGGTCGCGCCCTGGAAACGCATACCGCGTCCAGTGGGTGAGCGGTCATAACTGTCTCCGCCTGTTTTTTGGGGGGCCATCAGAAGATCCTAGACACGATGGCATGGACTTTATACCTGGAGGATCTGTTGGAATGGGTCTATATCTTGCTGGCATTTGCCAAAACGGAGGAAGGACTGTGAAGTCTCTGGTGCCCAAATGTCTAAATGAGTCGCATGTTCATTATCTGATAAGAGCCGACCCTGATCCGGAAAAGAAGACAATCAATCTCCGACAAGACGGAATCAGACGGATTGACAATGACTAATGTACAGTACACAACATTGCGTGGACTAAAACACTTGTAGATCGACTCAAGCCTCGTCAACATTCGAGCAAGGACCCGAAAAAAATTGTGACTAGCGAACAGACCACGCCCATTGCACGACGGGTTTATCAATTGCCAAGGGAAAGCCCAGTGAAGGTGTGGTAAGTACCATGGGATTCTGGAGGAAAGATCCGAGGAGACGTTGCCACAACACGATGATCCATGACCATGCTGGCGGCTATGGAGTTACCTCCTCATCACTCCAGACCAGGTCTTCTTCGTCCGAAGGTAGACCGCAATTGCCATTCCCAGAAGTGTTCGCTTCTGTGATGATGTGTCGCCTAAGAAACGGTGATTAGAGTGCCCGGAAAGCAAGTCGTACGATTTACCTTGAAAGGAGTTCTTCGATACCAGCTCTCCCAGCTTCCCAGTCAACCCGTACCCAGTTGTGTACGAGTTCGCCGTCACGGTATACCAACATCGTGGGCAACATGTCCGTGTCCACATCCTCCTCTTCATACTCTTCTTCGTCATAGTACGGTGTCTTTTCTTCTTCACCATCGTCGTAGGGATCTTCATTGTCTACGAATTTACCCGGCATGATTCGTTGTGGTGATGCATACCGTTTCGACGATGATCCTTTCGAGGCGAACCCAAGGGCAGCAGCGCGAGCCCTCAAAAACTTGGTCTGAGGATACAAACGCGCAAGCCTAGATAGCGTATCGTCCAATGTATAGCACCTGTCCAACGACTTTTACAAAACCCTCATCAGCATCTAAACATGAACGCATACGAAAGCACCGCCTCACCGATTCATAGAGATGAATGACCACCCAAACCCCACGCTCCTCACGCTCAACCGCAGCGACGAAACCCGCCTTGCCAACCTCCCTCAAATGCCCAAACGGACCCTCCTTTGGACGGCCCAAGATGTCTCTCCGAACACGCCCCCCGCGATCGTGCTCGAGATCACCCCCCTCCCGACCCTCCAGCGCCTGCTTCTCCCGCTCCTCCTCCAAAAACGTCTTCCCGCCTAGATTTCCACGCTCCATACGCTTCCTCAACGCCTCGATCTCCTTTGCTCTCTTGGAAGCTTGGATCGTCTGGGCTTCTTGCTGGTCCCGAATGACCCCTTTGACACCTGTCCTGCCGGGACCCATGCCTATTGACTCGTACACGGCGTCGACGTCTGTACCACTGTGATCGTGTTTTTCATCGCCAAGGTCGAAGGCGTCGGCGGATTCGAATGAGAGAGAGGGCGAAGGGGAACGTTCGGGTGAAGAGGGCGCTGGGTCTGTCCCAAAGAGCTTGCCCGAAAGGACGAGGTGCTCGATGTCTGCGTCCTAGTCGATGCGTAGTCAGCATGCAATGATCCCGTAGGACTTCTGGCACAACGTACCATAGCGTCGTATACTTGATGTGAACTAACGACGGTGAACTTCAAGGGTGCTTATCAAGCGATTCCACAAAAGGCTGAGGCAGCTGTACATTGATACTTATTTACAAGTCCCTCTAAGACTACATGGATTCAAGGGTATGATATTGTATTCAACATCGACGCGTCTCAAGATGTACGTAGGAATGAACAGTACCGTGACCCCAGACCTACAAAAAAAACGTGTGGTAGGTGATGCCCTCCGAAACGAAAAACCAAGAGGACGAGATAAATCGAAGGTATCCAAGGGTCGACAGCAACACAACGGTACCACGTGAACCGTGGCAGCTGCGTCCAACCAAGAATGTCGTGATAAAGATCAAGAAAGAGGGCAGAAAATGATGAAAAAAAAGGAGAGGACAGCTCCAAGTTGGGATGGAATGGGTAGTGAGCGGGTGATGAAAAAAAATGGAAATGAAAGATGCATATGGCGAATGGCTACAGTGGATGAGAGTGACGATATACACTGGGGATGTAGAAAAGTCGATAGAAAGTGGTACGCATATGATTTAGACGAGGATGGCAGAGGCAAGTCCAACGGTCCATGGCAGAGATGAAAGCTGCGCTTCATATCTCCGCGAGTCCTGCACGTTTAAGATTTCGGGAAGTGATATTAACTCCACGGAAGTCTTCGAGCCAAACTTGTCGTTCTCCACAGCGCGCAAGTATCTTTGACCAAAATTTCAAAATCCTCGTCTCCGGACGAGGACCAGCGCGCATCGAGTGTGAGGTGCGACTAAGATCGCGTATGTATCGCAACGAAGGGAACGCGTTGTTGAACAGGAGAGACGAGATTTGCTCCACGAGTGGGAAGAATGGGGCGTCATCTTCAATGTCAGACGGGAACGACGCGGCGTCGTCGAGGAGACGTTTGTCGATATCGCGGATGCCAATGAATTCTAGATGAGGATGAGCAGGAAGCAAAACGTGTGGTGCAATCCAGTCGGGGTTTCGCCAATTCCACTCTGCATCGGCAGAGCAGATGAATTCCTTCAAGTTCGGGCACCATTCTGCAAGTGGAATTTGCTGAACAGGACGGGGCTGCAGCGTTAGATGATGCTCAACGACAAGCGAAGAGGAGTGGCCGAGCTCCAGTTGGTGGATTTTTTTCCCATGAGCAGCAAAGAAGAGGGCAAAGCCTCGGCCAGCATAGCCAAAATCAGAGGATACAACGGATACGTTTCGCAAACTAGGCATTTTCCACCTCGCAATGACTGCAAAAGTTGTGTTGTCCAGCGTTAGCTTGAGCGACTGTAAAACGGGGAATGAAACGATGAGCGCCTTTGCGAGTTTGTGTCCAGAAACAACAGGGACGCATGACGAGGAAAGCTCGAGATACTCTAAATTCGCTGCCGTTTGTTTAAGCGTTGGGTATATGTGATATGGAAACGGATCGTCGCTGTAGTTTGTGAGGGACAGCTTCCGTAGCTTACTGTGGGGGCTGGCGAGTGCAGAGACCATCTGCTCTGGAGAGCACCGTACATCGTTGAACTCCTGATAACGCGTGGACCGCACGGCATGTTGGTCGGAAAAAACGACTAAATGTGGTGCATAATCAAGAATGGTGCGGATATCATCAGTTGCGCAGCGTTTCAACGCGGGTGTCTCCATGTGTAGTCGACGAATCCACTGGCCACTTGATGGTTTTCCGTCGATGAACTGGGTAAGTAGAGTCCAAGCTAGGGCTTTGGCTTGACTGGCTCTGCTTATCCGGACGAATTCGTACAGATACTCTTGAACATATCTGTTCCACGCTTTGTTGACCAAAGCCAAGTCGCGTTTTACGCGCATGACAGCATGGTAGTCTTGAATGCCGCAAGGGGTTTCCAGGAAAGAGAGGCCGAGAGAGATGTCGAGGGGATCTGGAGACATGACTGTCGCTTCGCGGAGAACCATCAACCAAATTTCTGCTGGAAGATAGGGGAGGTCGTGGGCGGGAGAGTGATGATATTGTGTCGCTGGCAGGTCAGGAGCGAAAGAATGCCTGAGAAGTCTCGTCAACGAAAGTTTTGAGAGAAGTTGAGATCCGAAAGAGGGTACGAGAGTCCAGGCAATAACATGTACACTGATAACTCTGCGCAAATGATACGAGAGATCGTGCTCACTGTTTAAACCGCATCTTGGTTGAGAAAGCGTTTAGAAAGAGCTTGACCCGTGTCAAGACACGATCAGCCGCAGCGAGTTGCATCGCGCGGCAACGAAAAAGAAAAGGGAAAGGAGGGAAAGGAGGGAAGGAGAGAAAGCGTTTGGCGGGATGAGGGGTCGCGGGATTGAAAAGAAAGAGAAAAGACAGCGAGTCGGCAAGAAAGAAACCGACCTGCCAACTTTCATGTTCTCACGAATTACTTCTACCTAAAAATTCATACCTCAATATCTCAATGATGAGACTTTCAAGCGATAACGCTGCGAATTGGCTCTGACATTGTGCTCGGATCCAATGCCATCAGCGCCGTACGGTGGGCTATATTCCCCCAGTTTTTCTGGCCCGCCGCGCCGTGTTTCTGTGTTCTGAAATCTTTTTTTTCCATCATACTTGACTCCCACAAATTTCACTAGGTGGCAGCTGCGGCCGCCTATGAGTCTATGCAATTTCGATTGCGAGTGAGCAAGTCAATTATTCTGTCGGGCTTTCTCGTGCGCGTCACAGAGATTCAATTAGAGACTTCAAGGACGTGTTTATTTACTTGTCATCCATCCGATGCTCTAAGGACAGGAAGACATCCGTTTGGCAGCAGCTGCAAAGGATACCAAATGAGTAAATGTATGCTGTAATGTGAGACCGCACGCCGCTTAGACCGTTACACCAAAAGGCAGTAATACTGAATGCAATCCCGGGCGGTATATATCTGCTAGTTATAGGTAGTATCTAGGTAAGCTGCAGGCTTACACCCTCCCACTGTATTGGACGAGTTTGTGTGGGAATCTGTCTGGATTTCGGCTGCCCCAAGGGTACGACCCCTTGCAACTTGCCCCCGGGGGGATTCGAACAGACCCGGGGCCCCTGCAAGCTGTATGCATTCAGTATATGTAACGTGAGACATGCTCTCTCAAGGGCACAATGTAAATATAAAGTCCTTGTGAATCATGTCCTCAAACTTTGAACTCCCTTGATCAATTGACAAAATTGAATGCTTAGCGCTTAGCTCCCATTCAAGGTATCGAGGACAATTGTTTATACTACAGTGAGTAGATGAAAGTCACTGGTGGCACAGTTACCTTGCTTGGACGGTCAATAGTTTGTTGCGTTCGGGTGCGAATAGCATACATGTACACATAAACGTTCCGATGTGTCCCGATTTTTCCCGAGATCGTTCTCAGCATGCTCAGTGGAAACGGTACAAGCATTTGGGTTGCATTATGGTGCCTCTGACAACCAGACGACCTTGAAACCAGGGTTCATCAGGTTCATCGATAACACCTACTCCAACAAATCCTGGTTCATCATTGTCATCCTTCATCTGGGGGATGGAGAGTGAAATATATAAATACCTCAGGTACTAGTGGGAGTGGAAATGTTTGATGGGAGCCAAGTGTTTGATCTCATCAAGGGATTTCGTTCGAGGACATGATTTGCAAAGCCTTTGTCAACATGGCCTATGTACATTGTATCCTCCAGAGCATGCTTACTTACAGTGTGAAGTCTGATGACGCCTCTGAAAACCTGCCAAGGCACTCTACTCTCTTCTTTTTCGCCCGGCTGAAGTGATAACTTCTTCATCAGTCTTCTTGATCTTCCTGGCCCACAGAATGTGACAACCCAACCCAACTCCCTTGATCAGTTTTGCATCAACTTTGCGAGGGGGCGAAGGAGTTGGTGAGGTCAAGAGCCGGACGTGTCGAAGATGTCGAAGGACAGCACAAAGGGAACGGATGCGATCAGCGACGAAGACAGTCGACAATGGAAGCCTCCAGATGTGGCAGAGAGGATGCAAACACGAAACGGCGAGGCGAGAGTCGAGTTGAGAGACCGCGCAGACATTGAAGTCAATCCAGGTGGCAAGATCATGATTGAATGAAGTGGGAACGTCACACACGAATGCGCAGACGCAGGGACCAAAGACAAGGTTGAGGGGGAGCATGGCGAAACGCGAGGAAACATGTCGATTGAAGGGGAGAAAGCGAGCATGATGGGATGCAAGCGATCGACGATGGCAGTCGAAGAGACAGCTCAGTGCACCTCAACGGACGACAAAGATATCCCAGTGATATCCCAGCACCACCCGACAAGCCCGACAAGCCCGCACAACGACGGAACGAACCCCTGAACGTTGAGCTTGAGGGGGAGTGGAGTGCATACCCGAGCTGCGACGACATACTTACCACAAGCGAAGCGAACGTGTCAGAGTGTCAGAGTGACAAGTGATGACAAAGACCCTAGGAATAGGCAGAAGACGCTACGGAGCGCAAGCACTTGAAACGAAGAGAGGAGAACTCACCTAGGAGAGCTCGAGATGCACGGAGCGAGATGCACGGAGCGAGATACACGGAGCGACTCGAACGGCGAAACGGCCATACCAGGAGACGCTTGCAGTGATATAGGATGTCCTGCAGACCATAGAAACCAGTGTCGACGAGACGAACACGTCGAGTCGAGATAGAAACCCAGGAGGCCATGTAGGCGAGTAGATCGAATTGGGAGTCGTCGAACATGATTGGGAGTGCCAGAATGACGGAAACAGCGACCACAGCAATGGGAAACGAGGCAGAATGGACGGCGCAACGAACATTGCAGGCAGCGAGTCCAAACGACTCGAAACAGGAACGCTGGCTGAAGATGAAGCGGGTCAGCACGGAAGGTACAAGCGCAAGACAAAGAACATACCTAGGCCAACCACAGAACCTGAGGAGCATCCCAGACAGCCCGTCGATCATTCGAACCCGCCGCGTTGACGAGGAAATATAAAATCGAGCACTAGAAGAATCAGCCATACCCGAGCGTGCAGATGCATTCACCAGAATGAACGGTCGCGTCAGGAGCATATCGGACGGTTCGGAGGCATCGTATATGAAGTACAGATAGGCTTGAGGAGTGTTCCAGAGTGACAACAGGTCAGCATGACGCTGCAGAGACCAGGAATCAAGATCGCGCGCACTCAGGCTAGACGGTCCTACGCCGCAACTTACCATATTAGGAAACCGCTGGAGCGCAGTACAACTCTACGCAGGGGCCAAGGCTAGATCTACCTGTAAGTTGTGGACAAAGGTAAAGGATAAAGGGATCAGTAATCTGCCAGTTGAATCATATTGAATATTGAATGAGCAACCGTAGAATCAGAAGCTTAAGGATATCATATTCTTCAGGCGTCGCGGCCCATTACGAGTGAGGCTGCGCCCGTGCTTGCATTTCCCTCAATGGACGAAATTAGTGCTTAGCTCCGGACAATTATTTATGCTACAGTGAGCGGATGAAAGTGGCAGCAGGTAAAATTCGTGAAGTGTGCTGCGGGTAAAAAGTGCGATGAAAAAAAGCGATTTCAAAGCACAAAAACGCGGGCGCAGCGGGGAGGCCGTTGTCATAGTGTATTGTGTAGCTAGTTTAGACGGTTGCTACACAATAATATCACTTGTCCAGATTAGTACCGCCATACCATCAGCGCTGTATGGTGGGCGCGCCCCTTGCAAGTATGTAGTACGCAATCCAAGTTGATCAACAGACCGTCCCTCATCAGTCATCATTACAGTCCGCACCGCATGTAAGTCCGACGCTGACAACTCTGATCGATAGCTAACTTGAATCGCCGCAACTATTAGCAGCGATTGAGCACCATCGGATGCGGTTACAGCGGCGTTCAAAAGGTATGGCAGCACTCCAAGGCGACAGCACCGGCCTTCAATGGGGTCCCGATCCGCAAGGTGAGGTGTATCTCGGATCCCTAACCGATTCAGAATGCTGAGGTTGACAGCGCCTGTGACACGGCACCCTGAGTTTGAGCGAGTTAGTGCCCGAAACGCTGCCGAACACAGCGCCACGTGGAAATCCCACTTCCACTGTCCAGGAGTCAGTGCGGTGTGATCTCATCTTTTTTTGAGTTCACCGCCCGCACTATTCGCCTTCTTGGCGGTCAAGGTTAGTAATGTCCAGCCGCGTTGTCTCCACTAACGATGCATCAGTAGTCGTCCCTTTTCACTGCCCACTTGGCCAGCACTTAGTATCAATCGCATCCAGTGATGAAAATCGCCATATATTGACAGGTACAGCTAAAACGCCTTCCGATGCAGTGTTGCGACCCGTTGTTAGTCACACCTTACGCTACGCCCGGGCATCAACAAAGTCCGAACACCCTTCTCTTTCCGACCATTTAACCAACTTCGCTGACCAAGCGCATGCGGCTTGCTTTCTTCCCCTTCATTCACTCCCTACCGTGTTTTTTCCTAGCATGTTTGAACTGATGCTTGACCGGGGGTTCCAAGTCAAGGCCCTTGTCGCCCTCGCTGCCCTAGTACTCGCCAGCAGCGCCGTCCGTGCAAAGTTGATGCGCAAGCGGCGCCTTCCCCTACCGCCTGGTCCTCCTGGGCACTGGCTCTTCGGAAATGCTATCCCCAGAGCCAAGTACGTACAACTCGTTGGCCTGATGGCTCTCAGTCGAACTAACTTGATTACAAAGTCAATCGCAACAGTTTGCTGCATGGGTCAACCAATACGGACCCGTCATCTCGCTGCGCATTGGTCCCAGGATCATGATTATCATTGGGCGACACCAGGTGAGAGTGAACGTTCCTGCGGAAAATCGAGCGTTCAAACCCAAGTACAACGATAGGAATCAGTTGACATCATGGAGAAAGAGGGTGGGCTGCTGGCAGACCGCCCTCGTGCGGTTGCAGCTGGTGAAATCTTGTCACGTGGATTACGGATGATTCTCGCCCCTGCGGGTGAGCAGTTCCGAAAGCTTCGCAGGTGAATCCGCACGCCCGTTATCTACTTCCTGAGCTTGCAAAGTAATCGGACTACCTTGCATGTAGGGCTGCGCATACACATCTCCAAGCCAAGGCTGTAGAGTCATATGGGCCAATTCAGATGCATGCAGCTCGGGACGTCATCCTCGACATTCTCAATGACCCCAAGCATCACCAAGCGCACGCCAACCGATATGCTGCTTCCGTCATTCTGCGTATCACCTATGGGAAATCCACCCCTACAGAAACCAATGCTCCCGAGATTGTTACGATCCACAAGATGTTGAAGCGCTTCCAGATGCTTATGCGCCCTGGTGCAATGCTGGTCGAGAGGTACCCAATTTTGAAGTATGTTCCATTCTACGCGAGGGACATCGAGGCTTGGCGGCAAGAGGAATCGCAACTCTTCCATGATCAATTGGCTCGTGTATCCCGGGAGCTGGTAACAAGCACTTTACTCTAACCATGTTTGTTATCTCATCGACTCGTTTGCAGACCGCGGGTGGAGCTGGCCCTTCCTTTGCCAGATATCTCCTCGAGAACCAAAACACGCACAAGCTTTCATATGAAGAAATGGCGTACCTTGCAGGTTCTCTCTTTGGTGCTGGTTCAGACACTGTACGTGATGTGAAGTGGGTCCATAGAATGTTTCACTCACCCTGGGAAATAGACTGCTGTTGCGATCATGGTCGTTATCATGGCTGCTGCTTGCCACCCTGAGGCTCAGGATGTCGTACAGGATGAATTGGACAATATCATCGGACGTGACAGGGGTATGCATCTTCCACGCACTGGAGTTGGCTGAGCTAACTGGGTTTGCTTAGCCCCTACTTTGGATGACTACGATGCCCTCCCTCAGATTCAGGCGTTCATGCTTGAGTGTCTCCGCTGGAGGCCAGTTACCACTTTGGGTACGTCGCTTCAAGTCTGAAGCGTCACGGGTTTTGACGCGGTTACAGGCTTTGCTCATCGTGCATTAACGGACATCCCCTACGTGAGTTTACAACTATACATTTCTAACTGGGAGTGCTTAGTCCTTGGTAGAAGGACTTCTGTATCCCTGAAGGTGCTATTGTTTTTGGGAACCATTGGTGGGTACCACGTTTGAAAGCAATGTCTACGAAATTGCTCATCACTCTGAATAGGGCCATTTCTCGTGATCCAGAGGTTTATCCCAATCCCGACAAGTTCGATCCACAGAGATGGTTGAACAGCGACGGACAAGTCCGTGATGATCTCAAGTTCCCCAGCTTCGGATTCGGTCGACGGTAAGCCTACTTGGATCTTAATTTGCCGCTGTGCAAACTAACGATGTTGCTTGGGTAGGCTTTGCCCCGGCCAACACATTGCCAACCGATCCATCTTCATCAATGCGGCTCTTCTGCTGTGGTCCTTCCGTATCACGCAAGATCCAAACTCGCCTATCGATGACAAGGGCTTCGTCGACGGTGTCATCGCGCATCCTAAACCCTTTGATGCTTGTTTCGCCCCGCGGATCGCGGGCGAGGCACATCTCAGAAAGATGATGGCGAAATATGGCGAGGGTCTGTGAGTATCTTGTTTCCAGTGGTGGTTGGCGAAAGGGTTCCTTTTTGCACGTCCCCAAGGGACTATGACAGTCGGATATAGAGTGTCCCGATCCGAGTGAATGCGAGTAAACTTCTGTGCCTAGCATATGCGTCGTAAAGCCGGTTAGAACTTGACTGACTCAGCGTGGAGAGTGAGCCCACGTATGAACTGGAAGAGCATTAATCAGACTTTGTCCACAGCCTTGTCGTCCCTAAGGAGTCGCTTGCGCCGCTACGATATACATATCGTCTTCGAGGCCCAACTTGTCATATGACAGTGAGTCGGATATAAAGTGTCCCGATCCGAGTGAATGTGAGTATCAAGTGATTGATTACTGTAATGTTTGTAAAACAGCCTTCGGCCCGAGCCTGAGTATGCGTCATAATCCCCACGAATACTCAAACTGCCAGCAAAAGTACCCACCAAGCACCCTCTAGTCTACACTCGTCCTTGAAACCATCCACCGATGGCCAGTCGTCTCGCACAAGTTTCGGGACATATCAGTAACGCTTACGGCCGTGGCCTATTGGCTGGTGAAGTTGCCGTCATCACGGGTACGTTCTCCACTTTCCACCCGCAACTTCAAGTTGCCAACAATTTCGCGTTCTAGGCGCCGGACAGGTGGGTTGTTTCGACAAAAATGTCCACGCCGCTTCAAGCTAACGCTATTACGTTCCGCCAAATAGGGCATAGGTAGGAGTGCAGCGTTGCTGTTTGCCAAAGAGGGCGCCAGGGTTGTCGTTAGCGAGTGAGCTCAGATTGCGTTGGAATGCATGGCTATCTCATGGTTGACTTTGTAAAACGCCAGTATCGATGCGAAGAAGGCTGCTGCAGTCGTGGAGGAGATCAAAGCAGGGGGCGGGGAAGCGATTGTTGTTGCGGGAGACGTCGGAGCGGATGATTTCCCCCAGACGATCGTGGAGGCTACTGTCAAGTGAGTCTATCTCTCCATTATACATGTGCGGGACACTTACGCTCGTTTTCCGTCAGGGCTTTCGGCCAAATAAATCACATCGTCAACAATGGTACGACCAGGTGTTTGGGATGCACGATGGGGGATAACTCATGACGATCCACTTCCTTTAGCTGGTTTCACATACGACAAGATGCTTCACACCATGCCAGACGACGTTTACGACGTCATCATGAAGATTCACGTACGTGCCCCCTTCCGCCTCGTAAGAGCAGCCGCCCCGTATTTCCGGATCAAGGTCAGTGGTCTTTGCCACTCGACAGGCATCACCAGAGAGAGACTCTATATTGACCATGGCCTGCAGAGCGAAACCCCGACTAATCGTTCCATTATCAACGTTTCCTCTACCTCTGGTCTTCATGGAAATGTCGGCCAGGCAAACTATGCCGCTGCCAAGTCTGCAGTGGTCGGGCTCACCAAGACGATCGCGAAAGAGTGGGGTCCGTTTGGTGTTCGCGCGAACACCGTCGCGTACGGCCTCGTTCACACGAGGTACCCTTTTTTCCGATACGATGCCCGAGAGTGGGTATACTGAACGAACGTAGGTTGACAGCGGTAAAAGAAGACGGAGCGACGATCGAGATAGAAGGAAAGAAGGTTGCACTCGGTATTCCGGCTGCACAGGCACGTGCGGCCCAGAGTGTCAATGCATATGGTGATATTCCACTCCGCAGAGGGGGTTCAGTGGACGAAGCCGCGGCGGCGATGCTTTTGTGAGTGTCCTGAATCTAATGCGTGTAAACATGATGAGGTGCTGAGACGAGCGATTTCAGCCTTGCGTCGCCACTGGCATCTTATGTGAGCGGCCACACCCTTGAAGTTACGGGTGGACGTGGCATCTGAGGCCAAAAATTAAGCTTAATATTTATTTCATGAATCGGGTGAATATGCCTTTACTTGGGCTAATTATCTGCAAAAACGCTTCATGCATGCCTCACTATCGTGAGCAATGGGTTCATGATCCGGAGTTACATGTACAGTGTAATTTTCCGTGTTGTACAACTTTAAATAGTTGGCATTTCAAGCCACATCGTATGTGATCATCAAAGGGGAAACATGGTATCACTATAGGTGCTCGGCAAATGGCCCTACGATACGTGCCGAGTGTAAGAGCTCAGACTACTATAGGCTATGCCTGTCTTCCATTCATGAAACGAGCATTCATGCCCATCTCTGCAATGTTTTGAACTTCGCGACGGCTCAGGCCTAATCCATGCGGAGACTTGGCCAGGAGAAGCGCATATTCCGCAAGCAGAGTTGTCCTGAAGGGAAGAGTATCGTCCGTCTGCGAAGATATTTAGCTTTAACGAAAGGTCACAGGACACTGTGTGCGCGTACACATATCACGATCGGATGGTTATTCACGAGGTAATGTCTGATATGATGTTCCTCCAATCGTGACACGGTTTTGGTCCTGTTGGAGCAAGGCTCTGGCTCTGGCATCACGAGAGGAATTTGTGCGACTCACAACAAATTTGAAGTGAGACATATCTCAATGCATGGTTTATACTGCCCACCCGCTAATTTCCTAAGAGCTTGTATCTCTCTTGTAACCTCCCGTGCCACGTGCTGCTCGGTGTCATTTGGGGAATCCATGTGAAAGCCCGCTTGCTGGTACTTCCGGGAAAGTAAAAGTAGGTGCTTCCTCCATAACGCATAGAAAATTTTATGATGATGGGGTATTGGGTCAGGCACTTGGCCATTTGGAAGAGGTATCTGAGGTATTTCAATGTTTGGCGGTGGCATATCGGCCAAGAATATCTCTCTCTGGGACTCTTCGAGGAAGGTTGCGTGACCTAATCTATCGGGATGCCAGGAGAGGAGGACGAACGACTCGATGGAGTGCCCAGTCGGTTTCGTCTCTGCGATGTGGACAGTCAAACCTAATCCGGCCTCTTGCGCGCGTTCAAAGTGCTTCTCGAATATATCCACGTTACCCTTGAGAGGGTTGCCGCACAGATCAAGCCCGACAATAGGCTCTCCCTGTTTATGCAATTTTATGGCAAGATCGACGCATTCCTCAATCTCCGTTTCAGACATTTGACGATCGACTGACACGATGAGCGCGGCACGACCGGGGAAGGTGCGGATTTCTTGGAGTACGGTGAGGAGATACTGTTCTCTGGTCATATGGGACGTCTTTCGAGGGGTTGAGCGGAGCTCGATATAGCTACATTCTGCTGCAGGTTGGAAAGAAAAACCAGAAGGCGGGGGTTGTTCAAGGAGGAAAGATGCCAAGACATCTCGCGTAGCCTCAGCCAGTGCGGGTGGTGTGGCGATGAGGGCGTAGATGGCAGGAAAGAGGGAGAAGAAATCAGAGATTTCTGTGAGGGTGACACCGGACCGAAGTCGGGCGACTATCGCAGCGACGCCGGCCTCGATGTCTGGTGAGGGACTAAAGTTGGTCGCGAGGCGCTGGAGGGTCTGGAGGGGGATGGACCCGTGAAGATGAGCGTGTAATTCGGCCTTTGGAAGGCTTTGCAAGAACGCGATGTCGTCTGCATCGAGCGACTGCAGAGCCGTACGAGCTGACCCAGCGATGATCATGGAAGTAATCAATGATCATGTGATTACTATAGTCTCTCCTCTTTGCGAACACTTTCAAACTTACAGCCAGCCCAAATCATCATCACTCGACCCACACCATGAGCGCCGCATTTCGCATCTCACCCGCGCTGTGGGACAAAATACATCATTTCGCATCCTTTCCTCAGACAGGAGGTTAGTCGCCTTTTCTTTTCTTTGTGTAATCCTCTTCTGCCTCGAGCGCAATGCATTCTTGGCGTCCATACTGCAGAGCTTGTCGTCCATCGCGCTCCCGAGCCGTTCTGTGCTTGTGTTTCGCGTTCTTCGGGCCATAGAGTGAGGTGACACTTGCCAAGGCCCGCCATTCTCCTTTGAATTGAGAGGCGCTGGAACAGGTTCAATTTGGACCCCTTTCATTTTTCCTGATGCGCCAATTACGTTCTTGCTTGCGCTCACGAAAATTTCATGTATCAGTCTCACTCCAACAGATGGTTCTCTTCGGGCAACATCCTAGTCAAGGCACGCTTTTAAAGGCCAGCCAATTTTTAGCCGGTGAGTTATCAATAAGATTATATTCTAGCTGATCACGATAGTAATTCTACCGCGTCACGTGACCATTTATATCTCTAGAGGAACTACCAGTTCGTCTCGCTCACCGTGTCAAAGAGTTGGATGAGCTCCCACACAACTTGAGTGAGATGTTGTCCATACGAAAAGTAAAAAACTGGTATGCGCAGAGTTTTGAGGTGGGTTGTCAACATAGGCTCGCCTTATGTATCTCCATGCACCCGAAATTCGCCGACTCTCGTCTAATCATTTTGTGGGTGAGCTCGTTACTAACATAGTCGACCTACCTTGCAGGAATTGATCAACATCCCCCCCCTCTCTCTGTCTCCTGCTGCGCGTCGATCATTGTTTTCCCGTTTAGGCAAGGAAGATAAAAAAACCCACCTCCTTGAAAGCGTTCCCAATCCGTCCCTCTTCACGTCCTACCTCGATGGCCATGGGGCTGCGAGTGGTACGGCGTATGGTGAAGAGGTTTGGGGTCCATATGGAGACGGAAATGCCAACGGGGCAGGTGGACTCCGAAATGGGAACGTGAAGCTACGTGTTCCTGCCGAACGAAGGTTGGTCTATGCTTCCTGTATACCATTTCTTTGATCGTATCCGTCGTACCTGCAGTTACTACGCACAAACCCCCTCTCATGTTTATCCACCTGAGGTCCACGATTACAATGCCAGATTTACCAAGACTCTGGAAGCCATCAAACGCAGACATGATCCAACGGTCACCACTGTCGCGCAGGGGGTCTTGGAGTGGCAGAGGGCAAAGGGAATTAAACCCGGTATGGGACTTGGGCTGTCCGGGTATGGGCATGGCGGAGATGATGTGCAGGCATGGTTGGATAGATTCTATATGTCGCGAATTGGGATACGGTTCTTGATTGGACAACGTGAGTAGTTCTTTTCTCAGTATTTCGGGATGTTGTTGATTTGCCTCAAGACGTGGCATTGAACACCCAACAGCCACACAATGATTATGTAGGCATCATCTGTACACAGGCAGTGCGTTCTTACTGTTACTATTCTTTTGTTTCGTCATCTCAACCTTGTCTTCTGCTTCCCTCCGCGCGCCGTAACGTAACAGAACGTGCACGACATCCTCCAAGAAGCCATTGAAAACGCTCGATTCGTCTGTGAGGAACACTACGCAATGTTCCGCGGACCACCTGTCCAGCTCATTTGTCCCGCTAATGTGACATTCCCATATGTGCCCGGACATCTTTCCCATATTATTTTCGAGTTACTGAAGAATTCGTTGAGAGCTGTGGCAGAGAGGTTTGGTGCTGATTACGAGGACCGCGTTGCCAAGGAATCTTCCAATGGAAGGGGCTGTGGTAGCGGATATCCACCTATCAAAGTTATTGTGGTCGAAGGGCGGGAAGATATCACGATCAAGATCTCGGACGAGGGAGGCGGCATTCCGAGGAGTGCTATCCCGCTCATTTGGACGTATATGTACACGACTATGGCGGGCCAGAGCATCGACCAAGACTTCCACGCGAGTGACTTCCAAGCGCCAATGGCAGGTTTCGGGTACGGTCTACCGCTCTCTCGATTGGTTTGTTATCTCCATTTCCGTCGTGTTCCTACCACTTTCTAACGTTATCGCTTCTTCCTGGGTGTGTTTAGTATGCCAGATACTTTGGCGGCGATCTGCGCCTCATCTCCATGGACGGGTTTGGGACGGATGTATACATCCATTTGAATAAACTCTCGAGCAGTCGAGAGCCGTTGCCTTGAGGATGGAATTTGGCGTCCACCTGGGAGCGCATCGCGGGGAAATTTGTCCGTATCGAGTGACGTCCCCATCGCGCATTCACGTCGGTGCTTGTGCAAGGATATACGATCTAATGTATGTCGTCCCCTTTTATCATCATATTTTCTCGACTTCAATATTTAATGCCCAAGAAATTGTAGTCTACTCTACATATTCGACTATTACTGTTACAATATTTCACAAGTTTATCGGCGTGAAAATCAGTGGACGGCGCGTAATCTAGTACTGGGGTTATACTGATTTTTTGCCCTAGCAATGCCCATTATCCCAAAGACCGATGTGACTTTCTTTGGGCTTTCAATGTCTCTCGCCCCTCTTTTCTTATTTTTTCTTCCTGCCAGTACTTGTTTGATGTCATGTAGGTCTCCAGCGCCCACGTTGACTACCGCTGTTCAGACCTTCGAGCATGGTTGCTCATTACTGACACCGTCATCCTGCTTCCCTGGTCACTCAGAAGACAGGAAGTACTTGTGATTGGACGATCACCACGGAGTATCAACGAAATGGATTCAAACCGATATAACTACAAGTCTCGAAGAGGACCAAGCAGCCTTTCGAAATATGTATCCGTCAACTTGGCACCGAAGCATCGAGATACACCGCATCTAGGTCTCCACGCGCTGTATCGACGAAATTGACAACACAAGGGTCAACCTACTCGGCGGGGGTTGACGTCGAGGGCTCGGATACGATCGAGGTTGCGTGTCGGCGCGAGAAGGTGATCAAGATCCTGTGGAGACGACTCCACAGTGGTCTGAGTATACAAAGGATTTGGGCACTACGAAACTTTGCCACCGTTCGGCCTCGAGTGGGTCACCCCTAACGCCAACCTCCGAAGGATCTACCATTTTTTTCTTATTTTATTGTTCATCCACATCACATGTCAGCGTCTACGTCGGTTCAAATCGGTAGAACCATATCACTGGAGTCCCGGTCAGTTTGCACCAGAAACGCAACCCTGTCACTCGCCAATGGGTCATACTCTGGAATAGTCGGTTCAGACTTATTGTCAGGCTTGACAACCGTTCCATCCCCTGACAGTTATTTTTCCAAGAAAAAAAAATCCTAGTTTAAGTAATATTACTTTGTGGGCTTTACCCCTGGCTTATGACACTGCCAATGTACGCCGCATCTTGAAGCGTCTGGTTGTAAATTTAAGCTCGAGGACATCCGATTCCCCTGACAACTACAAGTCACGGCCTATGCGAAGCATCCTGTTCCACACCGTTGTCCCCCTCGAAATCAGTAAACACGTGTTCCATCACCATGTTTGATGTCGGAGATGACCCTTTCCGTCGGGTTTGAGACGAAGAATTACACTGATACGCTAATCAAGAGGCCATTCTACATTTGAACGTGAAACCCGCGGTGACATACGCCTGCCATCCCGAGGTGTACAGGTTTTTTGATAGGTTGTAGTAGATGAGCATGTCGGTAGTATCGCACTACCGCGTGTGAAGGGACATTTTTGGCTAGTATCCGAATTCGACTCTATGCGCAGCAGCATCATGAGTTGAATTGGTCAGGCTAGGACTAAACCAGTGAGACACACCGCGACAAGCGGCAGATTGTGCACAATATGTTGATTAAGTTGATGAGATATTTTTTTACAGAAAGCCGCCACTTATCCCTGTCCCAAAGCGATCTCCGAGGCCCTTGGCATCGTGCAACAGCCTCTGCCGTTGTTTGTCATCCATAAGACGTCCACCAAGTGACATGTCTCGTGAATGATCCCAGATAACGGGGGGAGGCTCATCCACGTCTTTCTTCTTTTGGACCTCATATTCCAAGTGTGCATCAACAAGAGCAGGTCCTCGCACTTTGCGCTAATTAGTACGAGGGCATTGAGTTGAACAAGCAGCATCAAGGAAACGAGCTCAACGCAACTCACCGTGTGCTCGTCCACGCCCTTGCGTATTTGCGCGTCTCTTCGCCGTCGTTTCCTCTCCTCCTCCTCGTCTTCCACCGGTTCCGCGTTCACTGCTCTTCGTTTTCGACCCGAAACTTCGTCAACGAGCCGTTGTTGCCGTTCAGCAGGTGTCTCTGTCCAAAGCGACGTGTCCGTGTTTCTCGCAGGCGCCGTACCACGTCCAAACTGCCTCGGCTTCAATTTCGTTGGGTCGAGCGCTACACGTACATTTCGTGCCCATCAGTCCAAGGGAGCACTTGCCAGAGAGAGAGAGAGAGACGCACAGCCAAGGAGATCCCCTGCTTTCGGTGGGACGAGCATCCATTCTTCCCGGACGAGTTTCTTGGGTTGTTTAGCCTCTTCGACATTCTTCCGTCGACGCGCCTCTCTTTCCAAGAATTCTTCTACGCCGGATGTTTCGCGCCGCGTTGCGAGGACGTCTGCGGGTAGCGGTTGTGGACCGACGTCGGCATCCGAGTCCGAGTCTGGGTCTGAATGGACATCGTGTTTGGGTCGAGCGGTCGGGAATGCGGGACCGATCACTCTTCTCGGGGGTGGTGGTGACGGCGAACGGCGTGTCGATGGCCTTTGGGTGGGCTGTGATGATGGTCCAGCGGCTTTACGAGCAGCTGCGAGTTCGGGGGGGAGCGCGGGTGTATAGTCGTCCTCGTCCGATTCAACAGCGTCGTTTTCTGTAGTAGCAGAGACGGTGGGGAGAAGATGCTCCGGAATTGACATGTTGTCGCGACGTACGCCTGAATGAACGATACTGTAAGGCCACTCGGAAAAATACACACTATGAATGTTCTTATCACAGGCCCTCAGGGGGACTGTTCAAGCTCAAGGTTCGAGGTGTACCAACACAAGTCAATATTTATTACGCTCAGCCACAACGCCATTTTTATTGCAGTGTGGTAGTAGGAAAAAGACATGCACACATTAGCTTGTCTACCCGATAGTCAAACTCGACAATCGTTGGTATGAGATCGACCCAGGAAAGAATCTATCTACCTCAATGTAACCTGATAATGCAGGAAATAATTCAGGTCAACGTCCATAAAATGGGAAATACCGTAATAATACCACCGGTCCTTTGCACTCCAACCAAGCTGAGAAATCGTCCATGCTCTGCTCCTCATCGTGCTCAATATCTCTCCGGGGTGGGTGGGTAACCTCGTTGCGCGCCACCATATCCTGGTTGCTGGCCATAACCACCTTGTGGTCCTCCATAACCACCTTGTGGATAGCCGCCCTTGCCACCGTAGAACTGGTCTCCACTGACGCCGCCAACCAAGCTCGCCGCCGTGCCACCACCATGGTAATTGCTTGTCGTGTCCTCATCATAGTCTCCGGCCGAAGTTGTCAAAAGCAGATCTTTAACTTCCCAAACGGCAGCCTTTGATCCGACCGAAAATTCGAGGTCTTCGCGCTTTAGGTAAAGCTGGTCAGCACCTTGTGACACGAATGATAGGGCAAAACAGGCATACAGTAATGCTGTCCCAATATTTGTAAACCATCATTACGCTAAGAAGCACGCACAACGTGAAGAAAAATAAA
>JBBPQT010000219.1:0-22493 GCA_038092715.1 Boletus smithii | reverse complement strand
TACACTGTTCCTGGAGCGCACGGGCATTTGAGCAAGCCACATTCGGAGCGGTAGTCGTCGGGCATCTTCTCCACCCCTCAACGCCAGCTCTTGAGTGCATCGAACGCGAACCCACGAATGTAGACCGCAGGTTCTTCCCAACACCCCCTCGCATGGTGTTATTTCGTCCCACTCCATCCAGTCTTCTGGAATCGTGTTCAACAAAGATCTTACCGACTTGACCTCGGTGATGAGATTACAATCTGGGCTTTTTTTTTCCATCGACGACAACGTGCCAACGAAAGCAGGCAAAGACATGAAGGTCGTCGTCATCACGCCAACGCCAACGCCACATTTTGCCACACACGCTCGAATCACATCGTCCGTGCTTTATAAATCTTGACGTCTTCTCTCGGCCTAGGTGCAACATCCAAGGCTTCAGCATCCCAATATCACATCACACGCCATGGATCGGCCAACGGGACTTCCAGACTTACCTATCCTGAGCGTCCACCCCGACCGCACCCAACCGCTGTACGACACGTATTCCTGTGCTCACACGACCAAAGATGGTATGCTTGTTGTCAAGGTAGGGCGTCGGAGCGAGGGTGATGAAAATTTGAGAACCTGCCGCCGCGCACGTGAAGACACAAAGGCAGTAGGATCATGACAACGTACCATTGGAATTCGGACCCGAGTTGGCCATGGCGAGAATGCCTGCGCCGGTGAACCGGAGCTCAGGATGTATCTCGTCGTCACTGTAAAGAAAAAAAAATGAAAAATGACGTGCATGTCGGTACCCGGGGTAGACATTGAGAAGAACAAGGGACGTACAATCGCTGCCCGTATATACTCGTCCCACCACGACCCGTCCCGGTCGGATCACCTCCCTGAATCATAAAGTCCTGTGTAGCATTGGATTCAGTTGAGCGCGTCGAACCACAACCCTAGAACTCGGCACGTACGGCGATGATTCGGTGGAATATCACACCATTGTAATATCCTTTTTTGGCGAGCTCTGCAAAGTTTTTGCATGTCTGTGGGACTCGGGAGAGCCTGGAGTCAGGTCCGAGTATTTTGGGCCAACTGCAGGTTCCCCAGACTTACCTTGGGAGCGTGATCCCAGTAGAGCTCGAGTTGGATGTCGCCCATGTTTGTCTCGAGTACGACAGAGTCCATGTCAGACGAGTTTTACAGCGAAAGCAGTGAAAGTCGAAAGGACACTGGGTCAAATGCAGTCGCATTGCGGTGTGACCAAAACAGGTAATCTAGACCCCTGACTAACCATTGGATTATTTAGTCTCAGACACAAATCTCGACTCGAAGCAAATCCTACTCGTCGCCTTGTGTCCTTCAGAATCATGCCCTGTAGCAAGCCAATGATGTACTATTCAAAGATGCACCTGTGCACAAGGGAGTGGCAATACCCATCTCTAACCAAACCACGCCTCGACGACACCACCTCGAGCACCACACACGCTCACGTCGGAAACGACCCCAATGTAAACAACGTTTGCTTCTGCTTGCCCTTTCCTTTCTTTCCCTTTCCCGTCCCCCCCATTCCCATTCCCGTTCCCGTTCCCGTTCCCGTCCCCGTCGCCTCCACCCGCTCCTGCATCACCGTCTGCGTCTTCACTCTCACTTCCCCACCCCCACCGACATGCCCACTCCCGTTGGCCCTCCAAGCAGACGTCACAGGTGCCACATCCCCCAAAATATGCCGCAACGACGCGTTCCCGCTCACAGGCGGTTGCGGTTTCACCCGTAAATGGGCCGTCGGCAACTCTGGAAACGCCGCCGTAGACAACGTCGGTGGTGGTCTCACCACAGCCCCCTTTCCCTTTTTCTTTGGCGATATCGATGCCGGCACCACGGTGGTGGTAGCGCTAGTGGTGGAAGTACCACCCCCAGAAGAAGCGGGGGTCCAGGGTATGTGGCGTTGTGGTTGGCGGGAGCCTGGCGTGATAACGAGGGTAGGGAATCGGTCGACTTGGATGGACGGTGCGGAGGCGGGTGCACTGGCACCTGGGACGGTCCGCGAGGTCGAGGACGACGCACTGGCCGCTTGCGCAACCCGGTCCCATAGCTGTCGTGAAGATTGTTGAGAGGACCGAGAAGCCGTCGCGTGCTTGGCATTGAGAACGCGCCCGCTCGCGATCCCTGCGTAGCCTGACCCGACAGCCGTCGGAACGAGATCGGGAAACTGTTGACGTTGCTAAACAGACCATGGCGTCAGTGATGCGCGTATCGCGAGTGGGGCGAGGAAAGATAACCTCGATCTTGAATCCGTTCCACGCAGCCAGCAGTTCACGTTTCTTTTCTTCTTCCTCCAAGAGATCAACGACAGCATTGATGATACTTGCGGTATCGTCTAGATTATGATCGAGGATGTTCCAGACCGTTGAAATCAAATCACGGGCGCTCGACTCGTTTGCCCGGTATCCGCGCATCGCAGCTTTCACAGCAGCGACGGCATTGTTCGGATTCGGAGCGATATTTTGTAACCGTGTGATAAAAGCAGCGTGTCGTCTAAGCAAGCGTTCAGCACAGGAAGCACCCCCCCAAAAAAAAAACGCACTCGTCGACAAGAGGGTCGACGTCGTCCCTGACCGGGGTTGCACGCCCACTTGGCACAGAGGGCTGTGTCGTCATCTGCGTACCTTCCGTCGTCAGGTGTCCCCCAAACGCCTCCCGTCGCCTCCCACCCGTTCTGCCCTGCATCTGCACGACATGAGGCGGCGGTTCTCGCTCTCGTTCTCGTTCTCGATCCCCTCGGTCGCGTCGTCCTCTCCGACTACTCCCACTAGTATCATCAAACTCAAACTCCGCCTGGACCCGTCGCGCGTCTTTCTTATCTTTCGAACTCATGTCCGCCCCATGTACCTCTACCTGATGCGCCTTGAGATCAAGGTCCGAATTGAACACGACAAACTTTTGCGCCTGACAGACAGTGTTCATACACGCGAAATGCGCTTGCGAAAAGTGGAGCTCCTGGAGCGAGCGTCAAGCGACCGAAAGGCACGAGAGGGGAGGCCAAGGCAAGGTGAAATCAACCTACAAGGCTCTCGTAGTTTTGAAAGCTACGTCGGGAGATGCGCATGTCACCAAAATGGAGGGATGCGACAAGCAATGAGACACGCACTATTGATCACGAATCTCGTTTCGTTTGCATAGAAAGCACTCTTCGTGGCGTTCACGCATGTGCACAAACATTTCGTCGTCGCCAAAGAAGCACTCGCGACAAAATTCACACAATGGATGGATGCCGCCTTCGATGGGCTCCTTGAGCGGTTGTTTGCTCGGTCGGTGCGGTATCGAAGGTAAATGCAACGGGAGCACGTTGGGTGGGTACAAGACATGCTCGTGTGCAAACACCTTTTTAAACCGGATACACAAGTCGCTTTTGAGTGTGTGACATCAACCGTCAATAAAAGAACGACGACGACAATCGAAAAAAAGACACAAAATGCCTACCAAAGCGTCTTTCCGTGCACAGCGCGTGTGTGGAGTTTAAGATCGCCCCATCCAGAAGCGGTATATTCACATTCACCATCGGGACAGTTGAACCGAAGGAGAATGAGCGTTTCTTCCATCATATCTTCCGTCTCGAAAAAGATGGCGAGTTTGGCATCCTTGTAGGGGATCGCGTCGGGCGTGTAGGACGAAAAGCCGGCGTCGGGCGAGGTGGTGAAGATGACCGTCGCTTGGGACTCCTGTCCGCACCATCGGCATGGATAAGGGAATCGGGAAAACGACAACGACAACGAACTCACCTTGCAAAACGTACACTCGAGTTTCTTGTACAACACACGCAGCCGCAACCCACACACGTGGCACGTCCGATGGTTGCACGCAGACAATGAATAATACTTAATGGGTTCGGCGCATATCCAGCAGATGGGGGCCGTGGTGTCTTCGTCCGTGTTGGCGTTGGCGTTGGCGGTGGTGGTGGTGGACTTGGAAGCTTCCTCGGAAGCCTCTTTCGATGCAACTTCGTCTATCGTAGGCGAGGGCTTGTTATCGCCGCCGCTATTATGTCGGGCAGCTCTGTTGGGGTTAGGTCCGTTACGGTGCCCACCGCGTCCCCGCCCGCGATTTCCCCGCCTGTTACGGTCTCCAGATGGCGTGGTTCGAGTTTCGGTAGTCGTCGAAGCAGACATGAGTGTGGACGTCGTTGGTGAGTAGGCTATTTGAAAGAGAGTGTACCACGTGATCTAAGTAGGTGTTCTTGCACACGCTCGACCAGCAAGGATTCCGAAGGAAAGATGAAAGGAGGGAATGATTAAAAGAAAGAACGAACATAGTACTACATCGCCATATCAAACACATGCCTGGTATCACTCTACACCTCCCAAATCGTGCTCCTCCACGCGGGCATCAGCAACATTGTCGCCCCTCCCAGCGCGCAACGGCGAAGACGCGCCTCCCCATCCCAGACCACCCTCCAATCGCCCACCCAAACCCTGCACCCGCGTCCGCGCAGGCGACGGTGATCCACCCAATCCAACGCCCAAACCGACCGAAGACGAACGCAGCCCGCCCATGGCATACATCGTTGATAGCGTCCTCGGACGTGTTGGTCCCTCTGTCGCATGTCCGAGACCATAGGCTAAGGGTACGTGCGAGTGCGAGGGCATCGGGACGCGAAGGTTCAGTGCTGTCAATGGTCCGCGGTCGGGACTCTCGTCTGACACGGCGTGACGCAGGCGAGGGGATGTCATCACCGCACCAAACGTCTGCGCTGGCGTCGGCGAGCGTGACGGTGTCGGATTCGCCCCCAGCAAACCAGCCGTCCATGCCGTCCACCCTGAGCCTGCACCAGACCCAGCGTCTTTACCCCCATCGACGTCCTCGCTAACATCCTCATCATTCTCTCCCTCGGACATTGCCAACCCATGTAGAGCCCGCTTCACAACCGCCACATCATGCTGGACATCCTCCAACTTCTTCCCAAACTTCTCCAACGCCCTCGCTACGCCCTCATCCGTCCCATCCACGAAGCCTCTCGCGCTTGCTTCCACCTCGGCACGTTCGTCTACGTCCACGAGCGCCCCAGGCACGGAGAGCACCGTCTCAAACCCACGCGCGGTGAGTTCCTCGTCCGCAACACGAATCTCGAGCTCCACGCGGGCGTCCTCGACATAGTCGTCGATCCGCGCGAGCGCCGTTTCGAGGTGTCGGTGGAGCTTCGTTTGGGTGTGCGGCGACGGCGAAGAAGAGGCAAGGGTGCGCTTGAGTTCTTTCAGCGCAACGGAGCAGTCGCGGAAGGCGTGTTGGAGGGTATCGTAGCGATGTTTCGTAGCCCCGAGTTCGGAGAGCAGTGTAGGAGGGGAATGGGATGGTGGATCCAGTGCAGCATGAGATACTGCGGGCGTCGGGGTGGATATTGACGTCGAGAGTAAATGTGTATCATCCTCGGCGAGGACTTGTGCATTTTGGTTAGCTTCTGGGAGGGGTGGGATACCGTCTGGCAATGCATGGATTGGCACCTCATCTGTCGTCGAAGGCTCTTCTGTGCAGGGCTGGAGATCCTGCTGGAGATCTAGCATAGATACGGCTGGCGAATGGGGTTGGAGAACCTTGGGCTCCGCGTCGACGAGGAGTGTGGCCAAGGTTGAAGCACTATATTGCATGGATGGTAAGGGTAAGGAATGTATCTCCCCCTGTACGGTCGTCTGTTCTATTGGTTCGGCAATTGGAAAAACGACGGCTGCAGGAACTACGAAAGGATCATCGGTAGATTCCTCTGAGGCACCGACCACCGACACGGGTGAAGTTGCATCTTGGGATTGAGGCAATCCTACAGGTGCTGCCTCGTGCTCGAGTCTTGCATTGCCGTTTGGCGTGAGCAGTAGATGATCTGGGGCTCCATCGCCACCCTGCGGTGGGGTGGCTTCGGACTGTGAAAATTCCTCGATCGCGGATGCGGTTCCATCCAGGTGACCATCCGGAAGAAAAAATGCACCTTTTCGGACAGCTTCTATACGTTTCTGCACTTCGTCTTGTAGTTCACTTCTCAGTGCCTCTACGGCCTCCCTTGATAGCGTTATTCTCGCCAGCGAGCCCGACGTACGAAATGCGTCGGAAAATTGTACATCATCGTCTAAAGTAGATAAAAGAGACTCTGCATCACTGACCACACGATGGAACGCCTCTTGAACAGCGTCTTCGTATGAAACGTGCGGGGCAGATGGTTGGGCCGAGTTGTAACATCGCGCATAGGACTCCCTGGCCCTCCTGGCCCAGCGTCGCATGAATTCTGCGACGCCTTCTTCTCTCGAGAGTAAGGCAAGTCGCAGAGCGACTTCTCTCCGTCTTCCGTACGATTCGCGTGCGAGATCTTCGCACAATTCGTCGAGAGCGTCTTGAAGGCGTGCGGTGCGTGCACCCTCGGATGCGAGTTGGGATTCTGCTATTGACAATTGCAGTTCGAGGGTATTAATCATCGAGGCATGTCGCGTTTTGAGCGTCGTGATTTGCTGTTGGAGAGCATTGGTAGAAGCTTGTGAGAATTTCCTACATAGATGAGCGAACGTGGCGACGTAGACGCAAGTAACGTACATGTAACGGGCGACCATTTTGGCTGCAGTCTGATCTTCAAGGTTGAGTTTATCGAGTTCTGTCTTGGTTTGCGAGAGTAACGCGCGGTCATGGGAGGCAGTGATGCGTTCTGCATCCATGGTCATCTGGAGATCTGATACTTTGGCATTGAGTTCCGCGATAGTGGCGTGAAGCTGTTCTGACTCTGTGGAGAACGCTGTTAGCCTTCTGTGTAGGGTGGACTTGCCGTCTCGGAGGTTCTCGACGAGGGTGATTGAGGAAGCGGACCCATTTTGAACGGAGGGGGTATGATTGACGGACTTGCGGCCCTCGAGGTTGCGGACGAGGTCCGCGTACTCTTGTACGACGAGGTCGACCATCTTGCGCTCTTCTTCTGACGCGTGGGCCTTGAATTCGAGCTCGCGTTCACGAGCTTTACAAGCCTCTTCGCGAGCGCGCATGCGGGCAGCGAGTGCGTACGCGCCATCAGCGGCATGTCTCGCTCTGACGCCCTCGCTGCGTGCATCTGTCAGTTCCGAGGTGCGCTGGAGGAGGGTGTCTTCTGTGAGTGCAATCTTGTCGGAGACGCGCCGGAGTGCGAGGGAGAGTTCCTGTACCTGCGCCACGGCAGGGTGGTGTGGTACGTCTGGGTGGGCGCGGAGAATGTCGATCTCGTGCGCGAAACGGGCGTTCTCTTGTTCGAGCGCGGCGGCGTGCTCACGAAGACGCGATGAATCAAGCGAGTAACGTTGCAGCTTGATGGCTGCTGCGTGTGCCTCATGCTAGTGTGCAAGATCGGCGAGTCAGTCATGCTGAGAGTGATAGATACGCACCTGGAAGCGAGCAGCAGTCTGGCGGAGACTTGTGAGCTCGACGAGGAGGGGATGGTCGTCGTCGTCGTGCATGGGGAGCACGTGTACTGATTAGGCAAGTATGAAGTTAAGGTTAGGGTTATACCAAACAGAAACAAACAAGATGATCAATGCACGCGACACGAGACGGCGAGGCTGCAAAAAATTTGATCGCTCGGCTGGTTGTCGTCCTCGCTGTCCTCCTCGTCAAGCACCACCCTTTCCTCGTCGTCACACATAACGACCATGGCTGCATCACAGCCTACCTATGCCTCTCCATACTACCCCCCGCCCTTTGCCTATCCCACCCACGCACCCAGCCAGGACCATGCCTCGTACCAGTTCCAATACCCCATGCCGCCCATCAATGGCCATCCCCATCCCCCGTCGTCCCCGAATCCCCAGGGACGTGGCTACCCACCATCACGCGCCGGTCCCAGCTACCAGAACTACCAGCACCAGCACCAGCACCATCACCAGCACTATTCCTACCCGCAGCACTCCCCGCATTCCCCTAGTCCATATCCTCCACCACCCCCGCAACATCCCCATCCGCACGGCAAGTACCACCCATCGTCAGTCACGTACCCCCCCAACTACGCTTTTCACCCATCCAGCCCCTATCACTCTGCCTGGCAGCACCAGCAGCCCTTGTCTCCCCTACCTAAACAACTCTCCATGCTCCCACCGCTTTCCCCTCACCACCCTCCCACGGACACGCCCGATTCAGGTCCGGCCGAAATCACCGTTGGTCACTCGTCCCCGTCTCCCCCTCCTTCTCCCCACGTCTCTCCCCCCTCCGTCCCGCCTTCCCCTTCGTCGTCGACCGTCTCGTCCCCGCAGACGATGACGAGGTCGTCCGCCGAGTATGTCATCTGGTCATACCGTCCTTCCAATCCCTCCGCCGCGCCGGGCGTCATCATCTCCCCGCGTGCCCGCCCGCCAGATGACGTCATCCAAAAAGCACTCGCACTGCCCTCTCCTCCGCCCTCCCCGCCCCCCACAGAGGTCCTCCCCGACCGCGCGCTGACACCCACTCCGCTCGATCACATAGATGCTCCCTCCTCTGCCGGCACCGAAACCACCCCTGCAACATCCACCGCACCAGATACCTCCATCCCCGTCTCACCCGTCTCCTCGAATACCTCCCTCTCGGCTGCTGACCCGCCTGGAAAAACAGAGCCGGATGAGCCTCCACTACCGGATCGCGTTGCCACGCCTCAGCCAGACATCGTCACCGCCGCTACGGAACAACCGGTCGAGCCTCCCGCCACGAAACCTCCTGCCACCCCGGTCCCAGCCAAGCCAGCTGCTCCAAAACCATCATGGGCATCCCTCCTTCGCACAGATGCTGCGTCCCCTTCAAAACCTAATTCCCTCCCGACCTCTTCCATCGTCGGTTTCTCCATCCCTGCATCCGCGCTCTCCGCATCTACCATGCCACCCATCTCCTCGATCAAAAAACCCGAGCTGCTGTCCCTCCTGACATCTGGTCCAGCCAGCCAGCCCCTCATGAAAATTCGTCCTCGCGGTCTCGTCAACACTGGAAACATGTGTTTTGCAAATGCAGTCCTTCAGGTGCTCATTTACTGCCCGCCCTTTTGGCGGTTGTTCCATGACCTGGGCAGGTTCCTCGATAACCCTGCCGACGGCGACGTCTCCAACAGCAAGACGCCGCTCGTCGATGCAACCGTCAGATTCCTCAAGGAGTTTATTCCCAAGACAAAACCAGCTCCAGAGGGCAAGGGTAAAGCTGTCGAACGTCCAGTCAACGGCTATAGCGACGAGGAAGACAACATGATGGACTATTTTATCCCCACCTATGTCTACGATGCACTCAAGGAAAAGAAACGTTTCGATCATATGCGAGTGAGTCTGCATCATAGACGCCCATGTCTCATTGACTCGATCTCTTTTAGGGTGGTCACCAAGAAGACGCAGAAGAATTTTTGGGCTTCTACTTGGACACGTTGGAAGAAGAGCTCCTCTCCATTTCTTCTTCGCTCACTTCCAAGACTGAGGCTGGCCAATCGCATCAAACACAAAATGGTCACGCGGCCCAGGTGGACGGACCGTGGCTCGAAGTCGGCAAACGCAACCGAATGGCTGTCACACGCACGGTAGGTTATCTGCAACGAGGCAAACCAGTCGTTCACATATACAAAAATAATTTTTTTTTACAGGCCAAGTCGACCGAATCACCGATCACCCGCATGTTTGGCGGAAAATTCCGCTCGACGCTACGCGTGCCTCGCCAAAAAGACTCGGTTCTGGTCGAAGACTGGCGTTCGCTGCGATTAGACATCCAGGTTTGCTCACCTACTCTTTGAACATTGGAATAGCATTGATCGATCTTTCCTGGTAGCGCGAACAAATTCATACGATCAAAGATGCCCTTGCATACATTTCTTCACCGCAATCCGTGCAAGTCACTTCGGTCACAATGCCCGGCGCGACTCTGGACGCGACGCAGACAGTCCACATCGATGCACTCCCTCCAATTCTCATCCTCCATCTCAAACGGTTCTTGTATGATGCGAGCGCAGGCGGCGTAGCCAAAGTTGGCAAGCAAGTGTCGTTTGCATCCGAGTTGGACATTCCTAGTGGTAGGCATATTTTGACGCCCAGTGTCACAGATCGTAACATTTTTCTTGTGTGTAGAGGTGATGGCTCCCGGAAAGAAACTCCACGGGACGCGGTATAAGCTCTTTGGTGGTGAGTATCTCTCACCTGATCAAACCCACGACTGATCAATTGCCATGCAGTGTTGTACCACCATGGACTCTCTGCCTCGGGAGGGCACTACACGCTCGACGTGCTGCATCCGAACATCGATAATACGGTGGGTACAGGACCGACGGTGAAGCCGCGCGAAGGATGGATACGTATAGACGATGAATTTGTGTCGGATGTGAGACCCGATGATGTGTTTGGGACACCCGAGCGAGACGATCGGTGTGCGTATTTGTTGTTCTACCGACGTGTCGGGGCGGGTATGCGGAGTTGATGAGAGGCATGAGCGTGGTAGGAGATCGAAATGGTGGAGTGTTGGATGATATCGATGGTGAGGCTGTGGTAACAAGGGCAGGCTATGTTTCTTTTTAATGCACGTAGGTCTTTGTGTGCGCACACGCTCGCTCATCATAGCTCTTCGTTTTATTATTTTTTCTTTCCGCTATCCATGTTTTCGAGGGTCTTTTGTCGTGACATCGATGGTAGAACTGCAAGGGAAATCGTCGCCTCTGGATCAAGACGACGCAAGCTTTGGACCGGAGATTGAGACCATCACGGTGTTGGTTTGAATAGTTACCCCGTAGTACGATCGGCGGTATCAAGTACGCGGACTGTGGGGGGCGAGGGAGATCTACCGAGCTAGCTAGTTATAGTATAAACATGCTTACACATGCGGATCCCCCGGCCAGTTCCTCATCATGTTAGTGCTCGGTGGACATCATCGCCTGTGCTATGTAGATGCTACTCCAAGATTTGTTCATACAACTGATCCAAGATATACATTTCCACAGGGACATATGACTTGAAACCTGTTCTTCCCAGTCAAATACGTTCTGGTATGTCGATCACGCGTCCGCCCAGATGCTCGTAGCAAGGTCCTGCACGAGCTTGAACTTTTCCTTCATGTCTGCCGCCGTGAGCAAGTTACCTTCTTCGTACGACGCGAATCCACACTGGGGAGAGATGCAGATCCGCTGCAATGCTTCGTCCACGGTTTCTCCCGTACCGCTCGCCATGATCCGTGCAGCCTCAAACACCCGTTCCCTCAGCTGTTCCTTGTCTTCCAGCTCGGGGAACTTACTCGTGATCAGGCCCAACACGACCGATCTGTGCTTCGGAAGATATTTCAGCGGTTCGAACGTGCCTATAACGTTGCAACCAACCACGTCAACAACTCGAAAGGAGAACAAGGTGGGCGAAACGCACCAGCGCGCGGGGTGTCATACTCGAGGTAGAAACAGTCCACATTTACGTCGTTGAACAGCTTCGTCGCGATCGCATCATATCCCCCCTCCAAGAAATGGATCGAGTGCGTATAGTTTCCTCGACAGAGGTGTAGCCCGACTGTCATGTCTCGCGGACGCGTCGCGAGGCAGTTGTTGTACAGCCGGATGTATGCGTCGAAGAGGGCATTGGCATCCTCCCCTTCGTCTTTTAGTCCTTTCAGCATCGAGGCGTTGCAGAAGAATGTGAGGAACGGGCCGTCAAATTGGACGTTGCGGCACCCGGCGGCGTACAGCGCCTCGAGCTCCTGTCGGAAAGCCGCTGGGGGGTCATCGAAGTAGTCTTCGCGGTCACTGTACACCCCAGGCGTGAACGCGTGCTTTCCTGATCCTCCCCGTGAGTTGTTGGAAGCGCTAGGGAAGGAATGAGCGCGTACCGTGAAAATATATGGAGCCACTCGGGGGTTGCCATCGTCAACTTGATATTTTTCACCCCGTCAGGACGGACGAGTTTCTTGAGTGCTTCGAATTGGGGAATATAGCCAGATTTGACGTATCAGATCTTGCCCGTGCATAGCATCGTCACGGTACCCGGTGGCTTGTTATCTGGAGAATAGTGTTGACCTTGGGCGTTCCTATGACCCGTGGATGTGCCCTTACCGTTGGTAAAGAAAGTACGTATGCCAGGAATGTAGAGCTGTTATGTGATGAGACATTGAGCAAGCGGAGTGGATGGTTTCATTGGCAAATCACCTTGAAAATTTCCAATGGTGGATTGCCAGTGGGAACCGCTTCCACAGACATTAGCTTTCGTCTCGCCATAGCATATTCTAAGACAATCCCACCTTCAATGCCCTCTAGAATCCATCGTAGAACCTTGCTATTCGCGCTCAACTTCCCGGACTTGATGCCACGCGCAGGGACAGTCCTTTTTTTTTTTCAAAAAATCCTACCTGGGCAGGGGATTGGGAAAAGTTGACAAGGCTCAAGACAAGGCTAGTGTCCAAGCAGCATTACATGGTGCATCAAATTTCAAAGACCACAGGCTTCCATCTCGAACAGACACATACGTTCCCCCGGACCTCCAGAATGAATACATCGATATCCAGCTTTTTGGTCTAATTTTGAATCTGGCCAGGCGAGTACCTCTACTCGACCATCGATGTTATTTCGTGATCCATAAAGTCTCTTTCCACTCGGACAAACCGCCAAAGGCGAATTCAGAGCAATGTCGTCGACGTACGTCGAAAACTTCGCTACCCTTCTCCGAACTTTGGGCTTGGTCGAGGGATCATATAAGCCTTTCCCAAGCAACCCACTGACAAGTGACAGCACCACGAACTCGATCGGGTATTCCGACTACTATGACTCCGGCTTTCTGGGCACTCCATTTGATACGACGTTCAATGCTTCCGGCCCTGGCTTGAGCTACATTAATGCAACGACATTTCACCCTGCGATGGGGGGCGACATTAGTACAGACACACAATGCCCGGTGGTATCGTACGACTCCCCACAGCTCACCAGCGAAACCTTTTGGTCATTCGACTCTACCGCAGCGGCTATATACCGTTATCGAAGGCAACAATCCGTTAACTTAGGCTCGTGGTAAGTACAGGACAGATACTCTCCTGGATATTTGCACGAGTTTGTTTTTCAATTTGACAGGTTCGTACAAGAAAACTGGATGGTCCCTTCTCTCTTCACCTGCGCATCAGGACCGCGAAGTGCAGAGATAGACATTGCCTCCGGCTGGGGATCCGTTGTGAATGCTCGCGCTGTACTCGAACGACACTGGGACACGTTCATCAACCAAACTGATTTCGACTACCTCGCGAGCATCGGTATCAACACCGTCCGTCTCCCGATCGGATACTGGACGCTCGGTCCAAACTTCCTCGCGGGCACCCCTTTCGAGCCATATGCGAGCGTTTACACGAACTCCTGGCCTCGATTTGTCCGGGCGATCAACATGGCCGCAGCATCGAACATTGGTGTGTTGGTGGATCTTCATGGCGCGCCCGGAAGTCAAAACGGGCAACCACACTCGGGCATCTCCGATGGTCAGGCGAGGTTGTTCAACAATACTGCGTACATGGACCAAACCATGCAGGTTCTGATGTTCTTGGTGGAGCAGCTTCAAAACGTCACTAACATTGCCGGCATCGAAATAGTGAATGAGCCGAATGATGTCCCTGAGCTTCCAGATTTCTGTAAGTATACTCGATGCTTTTATGTGTTGTTGGTGACGACTCAGTCACTGTACAGACACAAACGCGATCATAGCTATGAGACAAAGGTCCTCCGGAGAACTCGATCTTCCGCTCTACATTCATGATGGCTTCAATCTCCAGCAGTACAGTACATTCCTCTCCCAGCGCTCAGACTTTGTTGTCGAGGATCACCACTCCTATTTTGTCTTTTCAACTACGGACGAGTCCGAACCGGCGTCTCAGCATACGAGCGATATTAAAGGACCGATTTCCAGTGATCTTGGGGCAGTAGACTCGAAAGACCGCGAAAATTTAGTGATCAGTGAATGGTCATGCGCGCTAACCGCCCAGAGTCTGTCTACTCAGGCTGATCCAAACGAAGCCAGAAAGCAATTCTGTGCGACTCAGATGGATGTTTATACGAACATGAGTGCCGGCTGGTCGTTTTGGTGTACGTCGTACCGTTCCTCCCATCGCTAACTGACCGACAGGACCAGCTTATAACAAGGAGGGCTGTGATACGGATCAAGGCTGGTGTTTCAAAGCCGCCGTCGGGAAAAGCCTTCCGGATACCTTTTACTCCTATGGTAAACCGCCCCCCGCGGATTCTACTCAACTCCAGCGCGCGTACGCTACAGTGGCTAGCATGATCGTCCCCTCTCAGTCTGATATCCTCAAAAGACTCGCGAATTCCCCAACAGGAATCAAGGGTATCACTCTATTGAATATGACAACTACACAACAACAGTCGTCGATTAAGGGGTACTCGGACGGCTATCAAACTGCGAAGATCTTTACGCAGCACGGGTGGTCGAGACTCGGGTTTACGGAGCAATACATTCAAGACAGTCTGAGCACGATGGGTGGGTTTCTTCCGAAAGGGACCGAGGACTATTATCGCAACGGGTTCAAGGCAGGGCTAGCGGATGGGGAGGCTGTCGTGTTTGCTGTTCTTTCCTGATCATTGTACATACCCTTTGTAACCCCCCATGTGTAACCAACTATGACCCCTCCATCCAGCCCGAAAAGGAAAGTAAGAACTGTTCTTGCCTAATTTGTCAAGCTCGTCTTGGTTGTGCAGGACGACATGCTCGGGATCGAGGACTACGGTAGCGACGTCGAGAGCGGCGACGAAAGCTCGTCGAAGACGACTGCAACATCGACCGCACATCCGACGTCTACGTCGTCGATCCTTTCAAAACTCCCTCCACCGACCTCCAAGTCGACGTTTGCACTTCCCCCACCAAAGTCGTCGTCGTCGTCCTCCCTCTCCCTTCCTGCACCTTCGAGCTCTACATCTCACACAAACAAAGGCGCCAGCACAGCGCCATCCAAACAAAAACGAATCAAGAAAATAGCCATCAATCTCCCGTCGCTCCCTCCTCCCGAAGACGACGAGGATGGCAGGCCGCCAGCGAAGAGGCCCCGGGTCGCATCGAGCACGGGCGGGGGAGCCGCAGGCGCCGGAAGGTCCTCCCTCCTCAGTATGCTTCCCGCGCCAAAACAGCCCATACCTATGATCGAGAAGAAGGAGGAGCGTGTCCTCGGGGGTGGAGGTGGCCCCGGGTTGGTGTTTCGTGCTTTCAAGAGCGACGCACGACCTCACGACCACGATGGCTCCGCGAGCACGGACGGACCCTCTGTCGATGCGAGGCACGAAGGGGGGGACGCAGAGGTTGAAGGTCCTACCGCTGTTTCCGGGCCCTCGACCTCCTTCCTCCCTCCCTCGCTCAAAAAGGGCAGAACGAACGTATCCCTCGAGACCGAAGGTTCCTCCAAGCCCAAGCTCCCTGCTCCAGCGTCCACGCAGACCCAGAAATCAGCAGCACCGCCCGTGGACTTTTTCTCCCTCGGTTCGAGCACGCCCCCCGCCAGATCTACGCCCACGCCTTCGACATCATCCGCACCATCCGTTACGAGCGCACCGTCCTCGTCCTCGTTTACCGTATCTTCCGCCCCTGCCATCTCGACCTTCCGACCGCCTTCCCCCACATTGGATGATCCCTACCCGGGTTATTACCAGCTTCCTTCTGGTGCATACGCCCCTTACGACGCCCAATACTACGCCTCGTATGCCCGAAAGTGGCAGGCAGAGTATGACAAACATATCCGTGCGCTCGAGAAATCACAGTACGGGCCTGAGACAGACGGTGCTCAGGACATCGATATGGCTGCGGAGATGGAAACGGCTCGTCGAGAGATCAAGGAACGTGAGGATAGGAAGGCGTTGACGGCGGGAAAGACTGGGCAGGACGAGAATGGAGAACCAGCGATGCCCAGAATGAATGTGAAAGGCGCCAAGCTAGGTGCAGTGGCAAGGTCAAGGCATCAGCTGACGACCTTGTTGACGGAGGCGTATTTGAACCGGGAGGTACTGGAGGACAAGATTGCGCAAGGTCGGAGGAATAGAAAGGAAGCTGGGAATAAGTACGGTAAGTGCTTACACTTGCAGTATGTTGATGATACCTAATATATACAATCTAGGTTTCTAACATTTGCATTCTGGTAATACTAAGTGTGTGTATAGTATCTGGATGAGAGGTAAGATGCTATGCTACATTCATTTGACCCTCAAGTTCCAACTCCCAATATTCAATGATAACGAAGGTGTTGATGGAAATATGAGCGAACAGTCGTTCATCGTCCGGCTGAGAATTCTGAAACGCACACAATCAGCCTCCAGAGTGCCAAGCATCCACGAATAATACGTACTGGTCACACTCTTTGTGCCCTCGCTAATGGCATGTTTTGCGAGTTCACCTGGTAAGATCAACCTTACCGCCGTCTGTATTTCCCGAGAAGAGATGGTTGATTTCTTGGAGTATGTAGCGAGCTCTAGGCACGACCATGAGTTTGAATACTTGCCGATTCAATGGCTCCAACCACTCACTACTTGACTCGTTTGCAATCCTCTCAAACAAGTCATTCACGAACGAGTTCAGAATCGACATGCCTTTGTTCGAGATGCCCGTGTCCGGATGGACCTGCTTCAACACTACAGGGCACGGACCCATCAGAGTTCCCCGTGTGAACCGAGTGCGACGGCGAGGACACTACCTTTGTATATGTAGCTGCTATACGTTTCCTTTCTCGCCTTCTTCCTCTTCTTTGGTTCTTTTCCTGCTTGAACTCCGCCGCCGCCACGAGACTGTGCTGCTGAGGGAGCAGCAGCGGATGCGGGGGCCTTGGACGCCTTGGACGCAGGCGCTTTGGATGCTTTGGAAGCTGAATGTTCGGTTGTCTGAGTACAATGTGCGTCAGTGGCAAGAAATGCCACGTAAAAAAAACGACTGTTACCTTGGCTGCTACGACCATAGTAGACGCACTGCGCTTTGAGTGAAAGTGGAAGAAAGAAAGAGAGGTCTGCAATATTGCCCAATTGACGCGACGCGTTTTATGCGGCGCTGAAATCACGTCAGCACACGCGTCCGACCGCGCCTCGATGCCATGAAGCCGCTCACGGCTTGTCTTGTAGGTCGTCCATCGTTTGGCTGCGCTTGGGTTGGCGACCTAACCTAGCACGGGCCGTACGGGCCGATGTTTGGATTCTGAGTGTGCTGTTGTGTGCTTGATATCAGGAAGCTTACCAGAGGCCTCAGGATCAGACGGTGCCAGTGTTACATTGACATCGCGATCCCTTAGAAGAGTAGGAACGACTGTCTTCCTACCCGGGGCCCTACAAGAGACCAGTCCAACACCCTCGGAAGAGAAAATGTAGCAAACGAAGGAGCATTACAAAATTCAATGTCTATGGTGATATCGTAGGTATATTGTCCGTTATGATAGCATTCCATATAGATCCGTCGTAGGGTTCATGTACATATCTCCAGATTTCGTCAATCGCTCTCTTCCGCATCCTCAGATTCGGATTCGGATTCGGACTCGGACTCGACCACCAAAATGGACGCTCCACCATCCTTGGTCACCCGGGCGCGGGTCTTCATCAATATCATTCGTCGTCCGAATTGACTGAGCGTCAACGGAGTCTTCCGAACGCTCTCTCCCGTTGACGTAGCATGTTTTTCTGTCGTAGACGGCGATGAGGATCGTTTCGTCATCCCAGAATCATCAGGGAACACGCCCATTCCAGACGGAGCAAGCACGATCGCTTCGCCTGTCTATCGCGGGGAAATGAGTTCAAGGTTCATCATCATGTCCGTGGACGGCATCAAAGCCTACCTGCAGCTTGACCACTTTGTCAAACCCTTCTTCTGTCGAGATGTCTGACGAAATGTGTCGCGCAAGATGATCCCACCACGCAGGGGAAGAGAATCGGTGCATGATGGCTACCGTGCAGAGGTCCAACAGTACAGGAGGAATGACGGTAGGCTCTGTACGTCGCATTGCTCAGAACATGCGTCACGCAGGTCATGATATCCGAACCGACCTTGAGTACTGATGAGCACTCGCATCGCAAGATGTCTCTGTTCACGTGTCAGAGTGAGTAGGGACTTGGTTAATCCAGCGACACCCCGGTTCGTAGAAAGGTACTGAGTGGACAATGTCAGCAACAGTACAGCGTTATCTTGGAAGGATGACTTACCTTGTGTGCTTCGTCCACCACCAATACTTTCCCCGTTCCAACATCCGCTCGCACAAACAACCTCGTTATAACCTCAAATAAACCGCACGCGGACCCGGGGTCGATAAACGGATCTGAGAGGTCGACGATGGTTAGTTCTCCAGCTGCAAAGCGTGCAGAATATCGCGATGGATTCGTGTTCATGAAAGAATTGAGTAGGGAAAGACGTTGTTCCAGGCCTGCAATTTGTGCCGGATTGAAAGTCTTTTCCTCTAGCTTATGCAAGAATCTCTGATAGGAGAACGATTCGCCAAGTTCTCGGAGAATGCTCTACGAATCAAAGCTAGGTCAGTAAGGAGACGACGACGAAGACGAACTAAACCCACCAGGACAGTCTGGATGTACAACGGCGCGGATTCTGAAGACCCGACGGCCATCATGGAGAGAAACGCCTGTGCATCTAATTCCGACTCGTTGAACAACAATGGCATCACCTTGACATGCTTCCCCAATGGCTCGTACACCGCTTTCATCGTGTTCAACGATGATTTTGACACGTAAACGCGTACCAATGGTGTCTCAATGTTGGGATTGGAGTTGGAGGGAACGCCCACCCACGCAGCTTCACTCGGACGGGAGCAAGGACCGCCCTCGCCAAAGTGGAGGACCAGACCAGCCAAAGGTTTGGATAACATCCCGATAGAGTTGAGCTTTGGGATGAACATGTTCTCCAGGAGTACAGAGATTGTGTGAGATTTACCCGACCCTTGTACACCACATACAACAGCGGAAAAGGGGGCATTCTGACACGAATGTTAGTCATTGGTAAATGATGGGAAGCTAGGACCTACCGTGTTGATGTACAAGCGTGGATCTATTGGTTCATAAATACTCGATTTCGACCTGCACCCGAGAATGAACTTGTATGGATGATAATGAAAAAAAAAACATGACTCACTGTATGGAAAGTGCTTCTCCGATTACGCCGTATTGCATAGACATTTTGGCGAACCCACCCGCGATGTAGGCTTCACGCGTGATCAGGGATGCCGTTCGCATTTCATGGTCTCGACTTAGATCTTGTTCTTTTTGCAGGTGTTCTAATTCTTCCTACTGGGATGTTAGGACCAGAGAGGTGCATGTGAAAAAGATATATACCAGTGCTGCCTTTACATCCTGCAAGTTATAGAGGGGCTCAGCTTGTTCTTCCGACCTTTCTTCGGCCCGAGTCGGCAGTGGCGTCTAGCGTGCAAAGATGTAAGTTAGGCAATTAAGACCCGGGTCCAAGGCATATACCAGCTTGATACATGGAGTCGTGGATCCGCGGCTATCTCTGGGAGCGATTGGTCTGCTCAGACTCGGTCTCTCGGCTTTTGAGGGAAGCTGTGCGTGAAGAGAACGTAAGAAACATTTTACGCCTTGTACATATAGGCTCAATGCGCACATTCGTGGAGAACGAGAATGGTACTGGCTTTGTAGGTCTCCCCGTAGAAGGCGTGACTTTTCGGCTACCAAACTGTTATAAAACCACTTAAAGCTCGGTCAAGTGCTAGTGTGTTCTGGTCGACTTACCACAAACTGTTGGCAAGTTAGCACCGATAATAAGAATAGGAAAAGAGCGCTGAACTGCTTACAAGGGAGTTATTTTGAAACATGCTCATACTACTATGTTCGCGAATCGTAGGAAGACAGAGACCGCAGCGCCACTTCAAAAGTGCGCGACGCGACGCGTCTAACACACAAGTTTATGTAAAAGACAAGGTGAGCACACTAGACTATGGCCTGTACATACCCGACATGCTAGCAGTTGAGAGGGTTCGGTCGTGTGTAAAGCTGGCTCAGCCGCCGTGATCAGATGCATCAGAAAGGCGACAGAACACCATATCAAGTGCACACAAATCTAGAGTCTCCGTCTTGGAGATTCTGTACCGTAGACCCAACACTCGAGCACGAGTGTATCCATGGCATGCTGAGCAGGAAGACGGGAATAAGTATTGGGTCCGATGTGCGATTCAGATTCCGGCGTTTACAGCCATAGTAGATGCGCCTTGTTCAGATAACATGTCAGACGCCCGCTTCGCCAGCCTCAAAACCGACCCTCGGTTCCGCCGCCCCAAAAAACACCACTCCAAGGTCATTCTAGACGACCGTTTCACAGATCTCTTGGGAGACGAGAACAAGATTAAAAAGAAGAAGAAGAGTACGAAACAAACCACTGGTGCGTACACACCATACAATTTTCCGTCCACCGCTCGTTAACGGTCGACCAACCACTCACACCGTGGATGCCCCACAAACAACAGCGAGAGTCGATAAATATGGACGAACGGTGTCGGAAACCCAGGAAAAGGACGATTTGAGGCGGTTTTATAGGCTTGAGAAGGAGGATGGCGCGGAGGATCCAGCTGCTGTGTCGACCGTCGTGGATTATGCGCGTGGTGCCGTTCTCATGGAGTCGTCGGACGAAGAAGAAGTAGACAGAGATCTACCACCTCACGTTCCGTCAGCGGACGACAGCGACAGCGACCAAGGTGGCTTCGTCTCCCTCGGCGCCGAACCCAAAAAGCTGGTCGAGGTCGAGGAAGACGTCGAGGTCGATCTCGACGAAAACACGATCGCTACCCTCGACGCACAGGTTGCCGAATACGCCAAGACTGTCCCGGAGCGGGAAGGGGTTGCAGACGTCAATCAAACGAGGAGGTTGGCGGTGGTCAACCTCGACTGGGACCACGTTCGTGCTGTCCACTTGTACAAGATTCTTTCGTCGCTCGTATCCCCTACTGCACCCCTTACATCTGCCGCAACCTCGCACACCGAAAAATCCACGCCTTTGGCTAACAAGAGCGGAGTGAACGTAGCCAGAGGAAGAATACTAGGTGTCCGTGTTTACCCAAGTGAGTTTGGAAAGAAGCGGATGGCCAAGGAGGAGAAAGAAGGTCCACCCATAGAACTCTTCAGGACGAAAAAGGTCGAGGATGAGGAGATTAACGAGAAGACAATTTTTGAGACAGGCTCCGAAGCGGATTACGACGAAGATGCTCTGAGAAAGTATCAACTAGAGCGCTTGCGGTACGTCCCTCATCCGTGTACCTTCCATCTACTAGCCAGTTTCCCTCGTATTCCAGTGATCAGAGCGATTGACGAACGTTAAGCACAGTTACTACTATGCTATCGTCGAATGCGACACGGTAGAGGCTGCCGCTCACGTGTGCAACGAGCTCGAAGGAACCGAGCTCGAAAGATCCGCAAACGTTTTCGACCTCAGCTTTGTCCCGGACGACATGACATTTGACGACGAGCCTCGGTATGTCGTTTTCAACACTCTCAAGTTCGATTTGGTCGCCTCACTCACTCGAGTTGCACGATAATTCAGAGACGAGGCTACCCAACTCTCAAACGCGCCTTATAGAGCGGTCGAGTTTGTCACCGACGTGCGTATCCCGACTATTTTCCACACACCGGAACTAACTCCACCCTAGGCGCTCCGCCATTCGAAAGTAAAACTCACGTGGGACGAAGACGACCCGGAACGGAACCATATCCTGCGTCGCCCACTGACAAAAAAAGAGATCGACGAGGCCGACTTTCGTGCATACGTTGCCTCTTCCTCGTCTTCTGAGGGGGGCTCCGAAGATGAGGGTGGAGATGAGGGGGACTTGAAGAAACCTGGGGGGCGTAAAACGAAGAATAAAGGCAGGACCTCCAAGTCGGCCGAAAGAGACAAACTCCGGATGCTACTTCTTGGCGGAAACGACGACGAATTGCCAGAGGGATGGGGTAACGCATTTGACAACAAGGCAAACAGGGGAGACAAGGGCAAAGCAGGAGGAGGGAAGGACAGCGATGTTGACATGGAAGTTACTTTCATGCCAGGTCTCAGCGAGACGAAGAATCCAGAGGATGAAAACGCACTCGAACGATATCAGAGGAAGATGAAAGATAAGAGGAAGAAGAGGAAAGAGGAGGTTAGAAAGAAAGGAGAGGTCGATAACGACAGCGTTTCAAACAAGACGACAACTAAGTCGAGCTTCGATGACGAGTTCTTTGGCGTCGAGAGCGACAGCCAGCACGAAGAAGCAGAAGCATCCTCCAATCAATCTAGGGTCAAGTCCACGAAGCCCAAGAAACCCACCGAGTCTTCTAAAGCCGAACTGGCTTTGCTGACAGCATCCGATAACCCCCACGACGAACCCGCCCATTTTGATATGAAAGCCGTGCTTAAAGCGGAGAAGCAGGGCAAGAACAAGAAATCCAGACAAAAATCCAAGCAACGTAACCGGGAAAATGATGTGGGCGACGGACCGGGGGAGACGCAAAACGACTTTGTTATCGACGCCAAAGATGATCGATTTGCTGCCATTCATGAAGACCACCAGTTCGCGATTGATCCTACGAATCCTCAGTACGTCTTTCTTGCTACCGCTGGCGGCAT
>JBBPQT010000218.1:0-22495 GCA_038092715.1 Boletus smithii | reverse complement strand
CGTCGGGGGTTCTCGGTCGCAGGTGTGTGTGCCGCGATCCTTGAGATACTCTGTCTAAAGAACTTTTTGCTTTAGAGAGGTGGGATATATCCATTCTGCTCCACGCACTCACTCACTCATAGTCTCTCTCAGCCACATGGGTACCCTTTTTTGATGATGGTACACCCTCACCCACTCATCCGTGCCTTTCTGACGCTAATGCTGCCTCAGTGGACGCTATCATATTTCTTGCTCCAATATCTGGATTCGACCAAGTTCTTGCAGAAGACCGAAGTGTGAACAGATTGGTGAGGATATCCGTTCGCTGGTCCATGCAAGTCCGTAATTCTAAATGGTCGCACAGGAGGACAGTGTCTTGCTGTGGAAAGCCGTTTGCTCGAATAGACTCCTAGCCAATGTTGATCTGGTCCTCTTCCTCAACAAATGTGATATCCTCGAAGCCAAGCTCAACTCAGGCATCCGGTTGTCCAAATACGTTCGCAGCTATAGTGATCGCTCGAATGATATAGACACAGTATCAAAATGTTTGTATAGTCGTTGTATCCCCTGTCTCCGTATGACTTATCGGAACCTTCAGACTTTAGGAGCAAGTTCAGTGCCATCCACCGAGAGTACTCTCCTCTACCTCGGAAATTTTATGGTTTCTGTACCTCTGTCACGGTAGGGAGCGCTCTTGATAAGAAATACCATTGAGCTGACACTTGATGTTTGTTAGGATACCACGACTACTGCCGGCATCCTTGCAAGTGGTGAGCTGTCTCATACATGAGAGTTGAGCGCATACTCATTCGACCACAGTGCGCGATATGGTCGTCCGAAGGCACCTCAAACAGTCTAAACTTTTGTAACACATTAACCCCTTTGTCGTCCGAGACAAATCTATGGTAAAGATATGAAACGTTATATGTGCATGGTTCAAACTGATCGTTGCTTTTTTTCTCAGGCACCTTTCCCACAACCCAAATGATATCTTACCAATCTAGCATAGGACTCTGTCGAAGCAATGTTATCGCTCTATTGTTTACTGCTTACGATGTTACGTCTTTCTCATGACTCAAGACACACACGCCTTTTTATGTCAATTGACTTGATCAGGTCTCTCTCCGATCGTATGTACGGCGCCAAGAGGACAGCCCTCAATGCACCTCCCTTTGTCTATCTCAGGTTTGCACTTCTAATATCACCTTTGATCTGGTTCATTTTTTAACCATCATCTTTTTACCTCCACTTTGACAATGGATCTAGATGCAATCGGCGTCTCTTTTCTTTCTTCACCGCTCTCTAATGATATATGGAATCTTGCTTTTGTCTCGCTACATTTTTGCTGATAACCTGCCCTCCCACGTGCCGTTTTTCTTCCGCCCTCTCACGCGATCCTACCCCTGATGCCGTGGTACAGCCCTTTTGCTACTCCTGCTTGTAGTATCCGAGTTTGTATGTCTGACATATACATCCACATGTAGATTTATCCATGTTCGATTGCCACTGCGGACCGCGCCCTGCATACTTGCATATGTTCCCTTGGATGCACTGTCGGACAAGATCCATCGTCGTATCGTGTGGATCAAGAGATATGAAAGTACCCAAGAGAGTAAAAGCCAGCTCAGCATTGGGAATGTTATCATCACCAACAGGGGCGTGAGATTTGTCAGGTCGGTCATACTGCATGTGAGTACAAAATTGAAAAAAAAAAGAGCAAGGCACCACGGTTCGTTCCTTCCATCTTGGTCGGACCCAACGGTCTCGGAGTCGATGGTCTTCGTTTCGGTTTCGGGGGTTCGTTTCGTTTCGTTTCGTTTTGGGTGTGTGTGTGTGTGAACTTGCACACCTTTGAGGAGAGCGCGCCGGTTCCGATCGGATCTGTGTCATTGAGGATGAGTATCTATCGATACGGCGTTTTTTGTTTGAGTGGTGATCACGGTGATGAACGAGGGTGTTCAAACCGTTCGGTGTTGGCCCCGCGGAGGAGCGCCTCGGAGAATGGCGAATGGCTATGCGGGGCGTATCATATGGGTTGGTTTGCTGTTCAAGTTATTCCGAAAATATGTATGATTTTTTTTTTTGGGATCCACGGCAACTTCGATGGGATGAGTTGCCCCTAGGCCCACTCGTTCAGGGATTGGGGTGCCGCTAGTTGTTGCGATCGCGATCCGCCTGCTTGAAAGTCGGACGACGTTGCCACCGCGGCGGCGGCGGCGGCGCCTGCAGTGTCACAGGGACGCGGTTAGAAGCCTGCGTGTCCAGGCGCTTTCTTCCCTGCCAGAGGCTATGTAGACGCGTATTCCCGAGCCCATTCTCAGACTTTGGTTTCGATGGTGTTTGAAGCGGAAAGCGCCGGTGCCGCTGAGACAGAGCCGGGATTGAAGCCTATCAGGAGTCGAGTTCCTGATCAGAGTTAGATTGTGGGCCTGGGAGTTCTAAACGGGGTCACGCCGCATCGTGCATGCATCATGGTAGGCTTGTTGAAATCGCGATCAGGACGGTACTACGATTCTGGTAGAATTGACCTACTAGGACTTGGACTTGAGCTTGATATGGTGTTTCCGCACTAACCCCGGCGGCGGACTCAGACCTCTGGCGCTGCCGGCGCTGTCGTTTGGTTCACTGATTTTACTCTTGGGTACATACTTTCATATCTCTTGATCCACACGATAACGACTTGCTTCATTTTAGGGGGCAGGGTGATAGTTCTTCATACTAGGAGGAGAAAGAGAGCCTGAGGTACTACATACCTTCAACAGATCATTTGATTATCTGATTATCACTGCAAGCTTTTTTTTCTTTCAGACATGAAACCAGTAAGAAATTTTCTATTCAAAATATTTTGTTTAAATTAGAATTTTAAATGTTCTATGACCAAACATCTTCTTTAAGATATGCAATCAGAGGATTCAATCAAGTTGTTTTATTGACAATACATAAAATATTTGAACAACAAACATTATACAGAATAAAATCCTTTTTTTTTCAGTTGAAAAAGTACTACCACCACTCTGACAGAGTGTCTGCCTACAGATTCAGGAAAGTCTTGAGTGGGTACAAACATTGTGACTGGTCATGTGGTCACGTCACAGTTGGCTTGATTACTAGCTCCGAGCGGAAGGCGGAAGCATGTGGTACAATCAATGTCGATTCCATGTCCATCGTTATCTTTCCCGTGTCACACCCACCGCACTGATCACTCCTCAATACCACAGGCCAAGATCCTCATTAGCTTCAATGGGCGCCGTAGGAACAGCGAGGGTCGATACGTCTGAACGTCTGGCACGCCTTAGGGCGTTGATGCAGCAGCCGGATGTAAGCGTGGGCGCTTTCGTCGTTCCCAGTGAAGACGAGCGTGAGTGTGACTCATTTTTCTGATGTATCTGTCGCCTAGCTTTGATCCAGACTTTAGTGAATACCCCTCCGAAGCTGACAAACGACGCGCGTTCATTTCTGGATTCAATGGCTCGGCAGGTGACTCGTTTTATCGTTATGAGATAGGCATAAGGATCCGAATTCATGTGTTGATGTGTAGGATGTGCCATCATCACCCTCAAGGACGCCTTCCTTTTCACCGATGGTCGCTACTTCCTGCAGGCCGAACAGCAATTGGATGAGTGAGCAACGACGCACTGCTATTGGTTGTATTCTGAGTCCGACGTCGCAGGAACTGGACTTTAATGAAACAAGGCTTACCTGGTGACTAGACATGATAACTCAAGAAGAACGCACGGGGCTGACGTTCACCTAGATATTCCTACCTGGCAGGAATTCCTCCCAAAGGTATGTGTTTATTTTCGTCATACTTTTTCAACGTATAACACCAGTCCAGAATTTCGGTCAAGATACCAGAATTGGGATTGATCCGGCTTTGATTTTGGCTAGTATGTCTTCCGTTGTCGTCAGTCGTGGACGTGGGCTCATGCGAACAACAGCCGATGCTCAGACGCTCAAGAAGTCGCTCGGAAAGTCTGAGCTGGTCCCTCTCTCGCAAAACCCAGTCGACGTCGTATGGAGTTCTGAGCGACCACGCCGTCCCAAAAACCCAGTCTTTCCTTTGGATGTCAAGTATTCAGGTTTGAAAATACCTCGTCTCCATTGTCTTCCTCACGCCTTAACCTGCATCAGGGGAAAATCTCCGCAGTAAACTCGGTCGTGTACGACAAGAGCTGGCCAAGAAGAACGCAGTTGCGTTGGCCGTGACTTTACTCGACGAGGTTGCATGGTTGTTCAATCTTCGTGGAACGGACATCGATTTCAACCCCGGTAGGCATTTCACCATCTTCCTTATGGGGAATAAATGACTAAAACGTAGCAGTCTTTTTTGCATATGCGGTCGTGAAACATGATTCAGCCGTGTTGTTCATTGACAAGACGCAGGTGGATGATGCTGTGCTCGCTCATTTTGACCAGCATGTGGAAGTTAGGCCCTACGACGAATTCCTCCCTTATCTCAAAGATCTAGTCGGGACAGGTTTGGTAAAGAAAGATCAGGTAGAGTTTTACGATAAAAGCTTCGCGATTCATCTGGTTGATGATTTCTAGCCGGTATTACTCGGTGACAAGACGAGTCTTGCTGTGGTTCATGCACTCGGTGAGGTGGGTCTATGTCACGTTTTGAATCCAATCAACACCTACGCGTTGAAAAGGAGAACGTGGTCATCGTGCCGTCGCCTGTGGCGGCCATGAAAGCGATCAAGAACAGCACCGAAATTGAAGGCTTCCGGCAATGTCACATACGTGATGGTGTTGCATTGGCTCGTTACTTTGCATGGCTCGAGGAACAGCTCCAAACCGGCGTTGTTTTGAACGAGAGCCAGGGATCGGACAAACTCGAAGAGTTTAGATCGTGCGTATTGAGTTCCCTTGAGAAGGCCTTGTCTGACCTTTGACAGTGAGCTTGACTTGTTCCGTGGTTTGTCTTTTACCACTATTTCTTCCTCTGGCCCGAACGCAGGTTTGTTCTCACATACTTTCCGCGGTGCGTTTCTGATGCCGATAATGTACCCCAGCTATCATTCACTATTCGCCGGATCCCAATAACTGCGCGATTATTGCGAAGGACCAGGTACCCATGTTGTGTCATTGTCGTCTTTCTCTACTAACCTTACTGTCGACAAGATCTATCTATGTGATTCTGGAGGTATGGATAGCCAAAAGGACGTGTAGAACGAGGCTTATTGCTCCCCATCTGGGCTTTTCCAGGCCAGTATCTCGATGGCACAACTGATGTCACTCGCACATGGGCAAGTACCACAATTGTAAAACCAAAGAACGATCACAGAGGAATTGTCATAGCACTTTGGAACGCCGTCTGCAGAGGAGAAACGCGCATTCACACGGGTTCTTCAAGGTCACATCGCTCTTGATTCTGCTATTTTTCCTACTCGGACTACTGGTATATCCCCAGATTGTCCCTTGTCGACCCATTGTTGACCTTTTTATTCTACAGGATACGTAATGTGTGTAAATGCGTGTCTGTTCCGACTTCTTGGAACGCTGACGATGGCTTAGAGACTCATGGGCGAGAAGGGCTTTGTGGCAGGATGGTCTGGGTGAGCTATCGCCGATTCCACTGATTGGTATTATAACATATTTAACCCCGACTCTCCAGATTACAGGTCTGTTCATCCCTGTATATGTCATACATTAGTCTCATAGCACTGCCTGAATATAGGCATGGCACTGGACACGGTGTGGGCCATTATTTGAATGTCCATGAAGGTACCTGCAGATTTCTATCTCGCGACAGTAAGACTCACTGCTTGTCCGAAAGGTCCTCATGGCATTGGTACACGCATCGGTAAGGAATACATGGCACCTTGTGCCAACTGTGAACTAACCACGATCCAGCGTACAATGACACGGCGTTGAAACCGGGAATGACAGTATCGAATGGTAAGGAAACAAGCCAACTATGTCATGATCGCAGATTATTCAGAACCTTGGCTTGCACAACAGAGCCTGGATACTATGACGACGGTAAGTGGGGTATACGTATCGAGAGTGTGGTCATCGTTCGCGAGGTAAAGACCCCCAACAACTTTGGGGGGAACGGATACCTCGGCTTTGAACGCGTCACCATGGTCAGTTTGATATTGCATTTGATTGAGTTCGGGACGCTGACAGACGTTTGCGCAACAGTGCCCTGTTCAAACGAGCTTGATTGACTTGTCGATCCTGACGGTCGAAGAGAAGAAGTGGTTGAATGACTATCATGCCGAGGTCGAGTCCAAGGTGGCGCCATTACTTGAGGGAAAGGACGCGCGTGCGCTGGCGTGGCTCAAGAGACAGTGTCAGGCTATTTGAGGTCGTCGGATCGTGGACCGTTGGCTGTGAGGGCGGGTCTGGCGGCTCAGATACGTGTCGATCGAGATGGTACAGGAATTTGCTATCAAGGAATAACTGGCGTGCCTTGCCATTCATTCTATTGCGACTGTCTCTGAGTGTGTTGCTCGCTTTCGGTATCCTGCTTGGCTAGAAAATCAATTCGGTATGGCTACTAGTATACAGGACTGGTCTGGTGGATTTGTGGCGGCGCCGCTGCCTTGCTGCCCCGCGGCCACCGAGCCACTGACCGACTTTTTTCACCACACCCATTCACGAGCACAGGAAAAAGGAGCATCAGTGAGACAATGACCCAACACTGCGATGTCACCCTCCACCATGATGTTCACACGTTTTCTACGACAACCCCATGATCGATCATGGGAGGGGGACTCGGATAGAATGGTATGTCACTTGAACACGAGTGCTAGTAGTGACCTATTGCAGTTGTATATATGTGACACTGTACAGTATAGTGTTGGTAACCATTCGGATAGGGAAGTCGGGGAGAGTGGATACCGTGCCCTCTATGATCCGCAACTGTTCTTATCGACGGTGGTAAGGACGCATCTACTACTGTGGGAGTGACGGTGCCGGTGATAGGTAATCATGATATAACAACTATCCGAACAAGTTCCTAAACTGACGCTCATGGCAGATCGCATCGCCCGCGAAATCCCGCGGTGCACTGATGGGCTGTAGCCTGTCCCGGCGTCACCAAAAGTGTGGAAACGAACACGTTTGAACGGGTTCACCAACGTATTCAATTTTGTGAACTTCAATGACTCGCAATCACCAAATTACAATGTGTGCATGACAATTGACGTCGGCAGACTGCCCCAGACTTGCCCCACACACTATCCCCAAGGCCCAGGCTGTACGTCTCCGTCTTGGTGTTTAATTGCCCCCACACACTCAGAAGCGAATGATACGTTATTCTTAGGCTGGACCCCAGACATAACCATATCCCGGTCGGCAGGCAATGCATGCGGCGCATGTGTCAAATGTCCAAGGAAGGGTCCCTCCGCTTGAAGCCTGCCAGTGTTGAACGATGAAGTGGGTCCGCCCTTGTACGTCTTACACATCGCGTCTTGTTTACGCACGCCCGGTGAACGTATGCGTATGCAGCATATCAATATTGCTTCGGCCGGATCTTGCGAGTGGCCGGCATCTCTATTTTCATATGTGAGTGATTGTATCCAGTAATGTTCCCTAGGGTTTCGTGTTTTTTTTTTCCCTCCTTCCCACTCCACTGGCAAGTCGATCGGCGATAGACCTTGGTCTGTGGGTCGTGCGCATCATCGTGGCGACTCCAACCGTCGTGGGACGTCGCGCATCTCCCTCTACCCTATCACGAAAAGAAAAAAAACACAACTGAACAGGATTTGTGATCCGAAAGTAGGTGACCCACTTTTCCAACGGGTCGAGACTCGAGACCACCCAGTGGCTCCTCTCCTGTACGGCATGGCCACTGGGCATGGAATAAGGCATGTAATTTATTACTCCTACAAGGTGAAATCGAGAACGTGCACGGCCTACCGCCATACCGTAACTAATGATACAACTGGGATACCAGATCCACACACACACACACGCACGCACGCACAAAAAAAACGAGAACGAGTAATCGTGAAATGCGGGGGGGTATATCTTTTACACAATGCTGAAATGATGCTGAAAACAACGCCTCGCACAGGCGCGCAACGTCACGATGGCTCCTACCCATAAATAATACAACAAAAAAATTGAAAACGTATACACGCGCCTGCTAATGCAAACTCGGAACTTGGGGGGGGGAGCAATTGTCCAGAAAAGAAGAAAAAGAAAAGTGGGGGCGAGAGTGACTATAGTGACAGACAAGGACCCAGCGCATGCGCTTGCAACTCATTCGTCGTCGGACGTAGGTGAGGATGGGCCGTTCGTGAGGTATCCGGCTATGATACCGTCTTCTTTACAGTAATTCGTCCGTTTGAGGACTGAGCGTGGTGGCGCCTTGGGTACGAGCCTCCGATTGAGGTCGATCCGGACACCATCCTCATTTTGCCAGCCCTCTGACGGCTCTGGGTAGTCGTCGAGGTCTTCAGGGTAGTCCTCGCCGTGGACAGGAGGCTTATACGAGCCGTCATTGCGCCACAGCTGATCCCTAAACATTCCAAAAATGTCGGCAATTCAGGAGATCGGTCAGGGTTCTTGTTCTTGGAAGGGGTAGAAGAAAACACACCCTCGTCTGTTGAACCACCCTCTCCTTCTCTGGCTTGGCAGGATGGGGCTTGGGCAGACCAGATCCTCGCACCATCGAACGGAACGTGGTGGGGGCACCGTGCTGGAGCGGCGTGGGCGCGGAGGCATGATGTAGCCTTGATCCCCGTCCGAGTTACGGCGGTTTGGCTGACGGTGAGGTGGTTCGGAGGTGATGTCGATAGTCTGGCCGTACTCCCAGTGGACGTTCAACCCCGGAGGTGGCGGCACGCTCCCATGTGAGCTGCTGCCCGCGGATCCGCTGCTCTTTAACGAGGACGAGCGGGTGAGTGGTGGAGGTGAGGCCGAGAGATATCCTCCTGTCTCTGCTGTGGACCATGCGCTCTGGGGAGCGTCAGAAGGGTAGGCAGGACGATCTCCGATACGTAACTGCGGGAGCCGCGGACGTGGAGCGACTGGTGGGACGGAACGCTCGTTTGCGAGCACGAGGCTGTCTTTGCGTACGCGGGCGCTCACGGGAGGTGTAGGTAGTGGACGGGAGCCATGCGCTGCACTGTCGGCTCTACTAGCCGCGCGGGGCGGTGGGCTGTTGCTCATCTCCGAACAAGTCGGACACGTGTGATATCCCACCGGGAAGGGCGTCCCGGATCGCTGTCCGCCGTGATGGAGTGATGGTCTCCGCTCAGGTGTTGTCCGAGCGACGTGAAGCATGCCTCGTGGCGGGCAATCGTCTTCCACGCTGCTATTACTCGAGGAGGCTGAAGAGGGGTGCGAGAAGATGGAGTCGATCTCGCTCGCACTGCTGTCCGACGATGGTGGGTAGTAGTAGTCGTGGTAGGGGTCCGACTTTGACGATGCGATGGAGCGCTCATAGATGTAGGTATCTGGGACTGGACCAGGGTGGATGAACCCGAAACGTCTGGTATCGCGGTAGCTTCGATCTCGATCTCGGTCTCGGTCTTCTTGAGAATGGGCGTGGGACGGCGGCGCTGGCTTGACTAGTTTCCGAGGAGCATCACGCCCCGGAGGACCCGACGAGCGGGGGTCACGATGCGATGAAGGTTTGTAGTCAATGTCACCTCTTGCGGTGACGGCGGAGAGCTGTTGACCGGCGTTTGAGCACTGACGGGCGGAAGCAGAAAGAGTTGGTGCTTTGAAGACGCGCACCGAAAAGCCGGAGTGTACTGGCAATACGTAATTCTGCGGTAGGGTTGGGTTGCCGCGTTCACTATCATGTCCAACGTTGAAGGAGGGGGATGTGGGAACTGACCTTGGACGATCCCGGAGGGCCTCCGCCACCTCCGCGGTCAGCTCTTGAGGGTGGACGAATCCCAGGGTTAAACGATGACAATGGATTTGACATGAATGCAGCAGTCATAGCTAGTCCTCGATCTGACCTAGCAGAATGGGGCGAGCATATGTGTGGGGAGGGAGTACTTATAAGAACGAAAGGAATAAGACCACGGAGGGAGCGACTCTGGAATTAGTGGTGAGAAGCAAAGAAACACACGGGGCTTTCGGGGAATCCAGGCTTGGTAGTAGATGAATTGGGTGAATGGGCTGTAGCGTGTCAATTGGTGCATGTTGCGAACACGAGTAAACCAGGTTGCATGACATGAGGTTGATTTTGATGTGAAGCGAGCAAATGAGGATCGAGTGGCTCTAGGGGCGAAGAACTTGAAAGAAAGTGGCCGTACAAGACCGCCACGCATCAATTACGGGCGAGCGATTACGGATGGTGCGACGGGAGCGATATAGGCCGGCCACCCCCCACCGAACTGGCAAGGCGGCCAGACGCTCGTTCAGCCATCCTGGCGTCTTGCTGCACAATTTCATATCCAGTATTTCTCCGCGCACGACAGGGAGCCTGAGAGCCACCAACCTAGTGGAAAAGAAACGTTTTGGTGACTTTGAACGGCCAGAAAGGACCACTCTCAGCGCCTTACGATGGACAACGCCGCACATATGAGCGACAACGTGTCGCTGCGTATACGTCAAGAAGCAGGCGGCGAGGTGCCTAATTAAGGAAGAAACGTAGGTTTGCACTTACGTCGGTCTAAGAGGAAGGTGAAGGTGTCCGATTGCAGAGAGGCCACATCAGGAACCGAAGCTCACGCGTCGATCGTCATAGAAGCCACCCTTTCTGGCAAAATCGAGCCCTTGACATCTTTCCAAACTGCGAGATGAAGAACGAGGTCGACGCATAATGATTTGCGAGCACTCTGAGGGGGTAGCCCACAAAGAAAAGAAAATCTTACTTTGACAATCATGCAGAACCACCAATATCACTCGTAACAGGAGCGAGAAGGAGAACCTCTGAAAAGAGAACACAGCTTTGGGTATACGGCGAAGATTCATCTTACAGCTGTGCAAATAACGAACCCATTGGGACACCACGCCGACGGCTGCTCAGTCGCAAACCAGCACGAATTAAGCAGATGGGGGATTTCCCTATGCATTACTGCATGCGGTAGGGGAATCACTGAAGTGCGAACACGTTCGAAACATGCAAAATGGAGGGAGGAGTGAGGCAGCGGGGAATATCGGATTCAATCGAACACCTGAACGGAGCTTAAAGAGTGGTTAGTTCGGGCAAGGTTAACGACTGATGATGTGCATAATACATATCCTCATCGAGGAATCACGAAGACGAACAGGATGCCATGTTGTGCCTACCTCAACCGAGGTTTCTCGCGCGCGAGTCGCTGAATAGCCTGCTTGACCGAGATTGATTGCATCGCAATGCTGGGGGGCTCAGATCAGCTGTAGGGCAGTGTTTGACAAGCCCTTGCCACGAATTCGAAGAGACGAAACTCATGAAGTGCGTCTGAAACCGCCCCCGATCAATACGTGGTTCGGCGACCACAGGTGAGCACTGCATCGGCAGTATTCGGGATGTGGACTGTTATCAGATAAACCGAAACATCGGAAGGGGGGGCACAGGAAAAAGAAAGAACAGCCTGAGGATGCTTACAAATTCGGACAGTCGTACGTTAACGGGCGCAGTGATGCGCAGCCAGGGAGATGGGCCAACGCCACCCGAATTGAACCGAAGCATACCTTGATCGAAAGGAGTTCACAGAACGATAGTCGGACCTGATGTGGGTTCCAAGTTCGAATTCGAAATGTTTGAATGGTGTGAGAGGAAGATGTGGGAAGTCTGGGTGTGCACTCACAAGCAAAGGGAGCCGTACTAGAATGGTTTACTCACGGCGGTTGCGGGGACAGTCGCACCAGACGAGGAAGTAGTAGGAGGAGAAGGTGATAGGGGGCTGTGACGTGACAATGTGTGATGTATTGTCACAGAGCTAAGCTGCGACCAAATTGCATCACAGACGTTACATTTTTTGGTGATGCATGCTCTTAGACACGACATTCTTTCTCCAAGTGGTGTCGAATTTGCCGTCGCTCTCAACCTCACCACCACCTCCTCCTCGACGCCTACCCTCGTAAACATCGTCACCGCGAAATCCAACCTCCTCCGTGTTTATGCCATCTGCGAACAACCTTTGCCTATCTCCGACCATGTTGCGAGCGAGCGTGACAGGTGTGCGCGTGTGCGCAAGGGAACAGAGGCCGTAGAGGGTGAGGTCGAGATGGACCAGTCTGGTGAAGGCTGGGTCAATATGGGCGCAGTCAAAGTGAGCACTTGCCAGAATTCGTTATTGAAAAACGCCTCAAATGGCGACTCAGTCGAGTGCGAGCCAAGAGCCAGCAACCACCTGGCGCTTCCATCTCGTTCGTGAGCACACATTACATGGAACTGTCACCGGAATCGACAAAGTCCGTACAATGTCGTTCAGTGACGACAACCTCGACCGTCTTCTTGTCTCCTTCAAAGATGCAAAGGTATGCCCTGCTCTCATTTCACGGGTTCTTCTCAATCCGTCCATAGATTGCGTTGCTGGAATGGTCCGATGCCATCCATGACCTCGTCACGGTGTCTATCCACACCTACGAGCGTGCCCCACAAATGGTATGCGCTACATCTTGCTCGAGGCGTACTATTCAAACTACTTTCAACAGGCAGTTCTCGACAGCCACATTTTCCGTCCGGATCTCCGTGCAGACCCTTTATCTCGCTGTGCTGCTCTCTCCCTTCCCAAAGACTCCTTTGCGATCCTTCCCTTTTACCAATCGCAAGCTGAACTCGATGTAATGGAACAAGACCAAAGCCTCGCAAGGTATTCTCTCACCCGTCCATCAATTTCAGCCCGAAGCTCACAATTCACTCAGAGAAGTACCCTATTCTCCCTCTTTCGTCCTCGATCTGGCTGCGGATGTCGACCCGAACCTCCGCAATGTCATCGACTTTGTGTTTTTGCCAGGGTATCATAATCCCACCATTGCTGTGCTTTGCCAGTCTGAAAAGACCTGGGCAGGGTAAGCACTAGAGTCTTACATTCATTACATTTCACACTCGCTCACACTTTCCATTTTGACTCTGAATTCTAGTCGTCTCAAGGAATACCACGATACAGGTCGTTTATACATCTTCACTCTCGATCTTCTCAACCACACATATCCCATCATCACCGCCGTGGACAATCTCCCGTATGATTGTCTCTCTCTCCTTCCCTGCGCACAATCTATTGGCGGTATTATTATCCTTACCGCCAACTCGCTCATTTACGTCGACCAAGCTGCCCGACGTGTCTCACTCCCAGTCAACGGATGGTCTGCGCGTGTTAGCGACATTCCTTCCCTTCCACTTGATAAAGATCTAGATTTGATCCTAGAAGGAAGCAGGCTAGTCTTTGCAGATGAGAAGACGTTCTTTGTGATCAGAAAGGATGGGATGATCCATCCTGTAGAGATTATCTCAGACGGACGGACGGTATCCAAACTTTCTCTGTCCCCAGCACTCGCGCGCACGACGATCCCTATGGTAACGAGGCAACTGGACAGAGGGATGTTATTTGTAGGGAGCACGGTTGGACCGTCGGTGTTGTTAAGAACAGTGAGGGTCGAGGAAGAGGTGGAAGATGGTGAGGCAGAGGATACAAGTGCAGCACCGGCCGCTGTAGTGGATACCAAAAATTCGATGGATATCGATGATTTCGATGACGATGGTGAGCTAACATGTGAACGCGTCTGCAAGTTGGATCACTGATGCCGGATCGTCTGCAAGATCTGTATGGAGAGTCAAACCCTCTGACCAAAACCGCTGCGAATGGCGTAGCTCATGGGGCACACCCCTTACGGACACGCTCCGTGATCCATTTGTCGTTGTGCGATTCGCTTCCTGCGTACGGGCCGATTGCAGATATGACGTTCTCACTGTCGAAACTAGGGGTGCGTGTCATATCTTCATCGTGTCGCTTATGCCGCGCATATACTCATATTCCCTGATTTGGGTATTCGTACATTTGGTGGTACTTGCTATTTGCTTGATGATCGGTCGTCCTCCATATTGATAGGAACGATACGTTCCCGAACTCGTAGTTGCTACAGGGAGCGGTCATCTCGGGGGTTTTACGCTTTTCCAGGTACGCAAAGCCACTTGGTTCTTGAACCCCTCGTTTTCTTCCTTCCTAACCATTCTCGGTTCCAAGCGTGACCTCCCTGTTCGTACTAAACGCAAACTCCACGTTTTGGGTGGTGCACGTGGGATCTGGTCTATCCCTGTTCGGCAGTCTCACAGAGTAAATGGCACGTCATATGAAAAAACCAGTGGCGGATTATTTGCTGGGGAGAGCGATACGATCGTTATAAGTACGGACGCCAATCCATCCCCCGGGGTATCCCGCGTGCGTTCTCCACCCAGCTTCGAGATGGGGTGAGCTGATCTAAAAATGGGAATGGCTTAGATTGCGACCAGGGCTGCCAAGACGGATTTGGCTATTCCGGCTCGTATACCAGGAACTACGGTCGGTGCCGGTCCGTTCTTCCAGCGCACGGCGATTTTGCATGTGATGACGAATGCTATACGCGTCCTCGAACCGGGTGTGTTTCCCGTTGTCCAAATCTATTTACGTCGTTTGATTCTTGATGGGTAGATGGTACTGAGAGACAGATTATCAAAGACATGGACGGGAACTTGCCTCGTGCGAGAATCAAGGCGTGCAGTATATGTGATCCCTTTGTTATGATTCTCCGGGAGGACGAAACCATCGGCTTGTTTATTGGCGAGACAGAGCGAGGCAAAATAAGAAGAAAGGATATGTCGCCTATGGGCGAGAAGGTAATGTCTGATGTTATCTTGCGTCATAGACAAGATACCAATGGTGTTCCAAACCAGTCATCTCGATACCTCGCAGGATGTTTCTACACAGATACATCGAGCGTTTTCGACATGACGACAACCGATGGCACCGTCTCCGCTTCTAGCAGTGCTGATAAGAACATTACGTCGACTCTTCAAGCTGCAGTTACTGCAGGACAGAACAGCCAATGGCTGGTGCTTATCCGGCCCCATGGAGTCATGGAGGTTCGTTCGCTTGTCTACTAATTTGGATTCAGTAGAGTCATGACACTATTTGATTAGATATGGTCCCTCCCGAAGCTGACGCTTGCATTTTCGAGTGCGGCAATCAGTACACTTGAACCAGTGCTGAATGACTCCTTTGATCCACCCGCGCTTTCTCCTCCTCAAGATCCCCCACGCAAGCCGCAGGACCTCGATATTGAACAGATCCTCGTTGCACCCCTGGGAGAGTCGGCTCCAACTCCACATCTCTTTGTATGCCCGTCCCCTGTACTCGTGGTCCATCATCTGATTAAACCCTTGCAGGTATTCATGCGTTGTGGGCACTTGGCAGTGTATGAAATTCATTCCATACCGATATCTACGCCACCATCCAGCGGGCGTTCCACCTTTTTGAAGATCATTTTTACAAAAGCCTTGACCAGGACATTCGAGCTGTCGAAACAGGAAGAAGCGGAGAAAACGGTGCTCGCGGAGCAAAAGCGGATATTCCGCACGTTCGTCCCATTCGTCACTTCTCCTATCACATCCATGAACGTCAATGGAGGCCATACGCTCACCGGCGCCTTTTTTACCGGTGATAGACCAAGCTGGATAATCCGTACGGATAATGGTGGCCTCAAGCTGTTCCCGAGTGGACATGCGGTTGTGCATGCTTTTACAGCATGCTCGCTGTGGGAGTCAAAAGCGGAGTTTCTGGTATACTCTGACGAGGTAATTGGGGTGACGTCACGCGAACCTCGACTTGCTCTTCACCGAGGCGTTAGGCTAAATGGTTGTTTGTAGGGCCCTAGCCTTCTAGAGTGGATCCCTGACATTGAATTGGACACCTCGCTGCCGAAACGTTCCCTTGCGCGTTCTCGACCGTATACCAATGTCACGTTCGAGCCGTCGGCGTCATTGATCGTTGCTGCGTCCGCATTGCAAGCGCGATTCGCCTCGTATGATGAGGACAACAACATCCTTTGGGAGCCGGATGGTGAGTGTGTTGGCTGAGATCCGTATGGGTGAGAGCTAACGAGGGGTAGGCGCAGACGTTTCATTCCCGCAGTGTGACTGTTCGACGTTGGAGCTCATCTCTCCTGACAGTTGGATAACTATGGATGGGTGGGTCACTTCTGTTTATATGGAAGGGGATCTTCTGACCTGTTTCTAGATATGAATTCGCCCCCAATGAATACGTCAACGCTCTAGATTGTGTGACGTTGGAGACGCTGAGCACAGATTCTGGGAGTAAAGATTTCATTGCTGTTGGAACGAGCATTGATCGTGGTGAGGATTTGGCTGTCAAGGGTGCAGTGAGTAATGTGATCCCTGCCACAATTCTGTTCGCTCAGCACTGCGCATTCTTCCAAGACCTACATCTTCGAAGTTGTTGAAGTGGTACCTGACCCGTTGTCCAACATTCAACGATGGTATAAACTGAAACTACGCGTTCGTGATGACGCCAAGGGGCCTGTGACTGCGCTCTGCGGAATCAATGGTTACTTGGTGTCATCTATGGGACAAAAGGTGGAGTAGAGAATATACTGAGTGGATCGTGACTTGTGTTGACGTGAATCCTCCAGATCTTTGTCAGGGCGTTTGACCTTGACGAGCGCCTCGTGGGTGTTGCGTTTTTGGACGTCGGCGTCTATGTCACCAGCCTGCGAGTGCTCAAAAACCTATTGTTAATTGGAGATGCGGTCAAGAGCGTTTGGCTTGTTGTATTCCAGGTACATATTCTCAATCTAATCTTGACGAACAGTGCAGAGGGTAAATTTTGACTCTTAGGAGGACCCATACAAGCTTGTGATCCTGGCCAAGGACATGCGGCGGACATATGCGACCAACGTCGACTTCTTCTTTACGAACGGAGAGCTGTCGATCGTTCTTAACGACGAAGAAGGCGTGATGCGTATGCTCACTTACGACCCAAGCGGTACGGCTCTCCCTTGTAGTCGATTCAATGATGTTGACGTTTTGAGCCTTCATCCAGATCCCGACTCGAGAGGTGGCCAACATCTCATGTGTCACAGCGAGTTCCACTACCACAAGGAGTGTCAAGCGTCCCGCACGATCGCACGGCGAACGAAAGAGGACAATGAGATTCCGCAGGCGAAGCTCGTCGCCGGTACGCTCCCTTCGTGACTTGCTCAACACGCCACGGACCTTTTCTTTTTTCCCCAGGCTTCACAGACGGGTCGTTGTCTGCGTTGACGCCGGTCGATGAAGGGGCTTTTAAGCGCTTACATCTCCTCCAAGGTCAACTGTTACGCAACGTCCAACACGTCGCGGGTCTCAATCCCAAGGCATACCGGTAAGTCTCCGAACAGTTGGTGTGGTGCGCAAAACCTCACATGTGGGGAAATCAGGATCGTTCGCAACGACACGATTTCGAAACCTATTTCCAAGGGCGTTTTAGATGGTCAACTGCTCGAGGCGTTTGAGGAGTTGGGTGTACAGGGACAGCAGGAGACGACGAGGCAGATTGGGACGGAGAGGTTGGCTGTGTTGCGGGATTGGAGTTTGTTGGCTGTGCCTTGGTAATACTCTCTGTCCTTTTTTTTGTGGCGATTGTCGATATGTGTACCGCTCGGTGGGTGGGGGGTTGGGTGCTTTGATTTTTTGTGCCAAGTGGTAGTATTTGCCATAGAGAGACATTGTCTCGGGCTGTGAGGGTCTGAATGGTATATATTGTCGTAGGGCATATGGTGTAGCTGGTTATCACATCCGCTTAGCATGGCGCTGCATGCGGGGGGTCTCCGGTTCGAGTCCGGATTTGTCCACTTTTTTTGCCTTTATCTACGACACCACTGGCACTTCGACCCAAGCTGTCAAATACTTTTATTGGTGCACACTCGAGTGCTCTTGTTCCCTTGGTCACTCGATTTCGATTTTCCGGTATCCTACGTAACGAAGACTGTCGAGGCACGGGCGGCGCACTGCCAGTGGGATGAGGTCTGCGCGATTCAGAAAACGAAGCGAGGTCGCGCCTCTTGCTTCCAGCCCACCCCCTTTGTTCGCGCACAGCTACTTCGTAGTCGTCATCTAGCCCCGAGCCTTTTCTTTGTAGTCCTAGGCCCACATCCATTCTCTAACATAATGGCCAATCCGCACCTCGAGGTATGCTCGAACTACATGTCGAAGCAGCGCGTCTTTTCTCCACCGTAGAGGGAAAGACAGAAGAAGCCCAGCTCCTCAGGAACATATGGCAATTCAACAATGCCAGAGCCGCATCGTCGGGCTCGTCTGGGATCGGCAGCGCGCAGCGGCCGAGCAGGACGAGCGCTTCGCGTAGCAGAAGGGAGGAAAGAAGGACTCGGAAATACAAAGCCAAGTTCGCTCCCATTCCTAACAGGCCTTTACTGTCCACTGCGCTCCTTGTGCCCTCACAGTGGCACACCCTCAACAAACTCCGCGAGGGAGAGTACGTCCCTTTTGCATCAGTTCGACCAACAAAGGCATTCGAGAAGCAGGAGACGACAGCTCGGGTCCCACTGGCACTGTCAAGGACGAGACGCTCTCCTGTGAGGAGTTTAATCAAGCAAACTATCGCATGCTGAATGGCATGCGGCAGCAGGACTGGCTTGGCCAGAGGACCACATTAACATGATCCGCGACTTCTGGCTAGCGTTGGAGAACCATGAATGGCGCCACGACCCCAGCGAGCACCGAAAGCGCGCGGATATCGGCACAAAACGCTAGGAATGCCGGACGCCTTTCCGGCTACTTGCTCCCTTTGCAAACGGATCGAGCCGCTCCACGAATACCATCAAGCGTCACTCGCGACAACGCGTATGCAGCTAAAATCCATGCGATCCCAACGGTCGACGACCATATCTCTCACCCCTACAGTGGCATGACGAGCGCGGCAGCGCCATACAGACCCAGAGTCTCATTCGCGTAACGCTAGCCTATCCAAGCGACCCATGTTACCGCCCACCAGAGACCACGCGGCGGAGCCATCCCACCACAAGAGACAGCGTACCTTTTGAGCCGACTCGCAGATGCCCCAACCTCGTCGCTCCAGCAGACAGCGCCAACTTCACCCCCATCATCCTCCCAATATGACAGGCACACCATGCCGATCGTCCAATGTCATGCGAAATTGAATACGACCACTTTGACCCTCGGTGCTAGTGGTAGTCCCAAGCTGTTCCTTATTGGTGCACCCTCGATTGGTCACTTGATTGCATTAGTCTAGAAAGAAATACAGTGGACTTGTTCATAATGCATATGAGTGGTTCCTAATCGCCATTAGGTTTGTGTGACAAAAAGTGTAGGGATTATGCATTGTTACTTCATGCATTATGAACAAGTCTACTGTACATCATGACTTTTTTCATTGGCTGCTACAAGCCTCAATACACATTTTTTTCTCCTTTTTGGGGGCCAAATCTGAATCTCACGTCCACCGCACGCGCATCACTCTCCTACTGACACCCGTCGACTTTTCCCAGATGGTCTCTACTTGACCTTGACCGACGATCGACTCTACGCAGCGAACAAACTCGACGATGCCGCCTCCGACACCAAAGTACATCGTCTTGCCGGCAACGAGACAAATATGTTCGTCTCCCTCGGCACACGCATCCCGCAAGACGCGCACCAAGCTCGGGAGCGCGTTGGGGTGATAGATCGTTTCAGAGGTGAGGACGAGGTGGTATGGTCCACCACCACCACCACCACCACCACCCGTACGCGTGAGATCGAACGTGTCCCATGAGCCGGAGAAAAAGCGGAGGTGGAGTCGGTGAGCGTGGAGCGTGGTTTTGAACGCTTGGAGGAGTTGTGGGGTGATGTGTAGTTCCGAGTCTGCGTGGGCCTCGGATGCGTGGGGCTCTGAGTTGTGGTAGGTGGCTGCAGCCGGCGAGGTATCTAGAGATGAGATGGGGAACAAGAAGGTGGTGGGTAGGGTGAGAGATGTTCATGCAAGCTGGTATCATCGAGGATAGAGCGCACTTACACCAAGCGAGGACGATGTTTGGCATGGTCACCAGGTGCAGGACGGAGGCATTATAGTCTTGTAGGTGAATGTGTGTCTCAGTATCATCATCGGTTAGCGGCGATGCAAATATTTCCTGAAGAATACATAGGGTCGGGATCGCCGTACCGCAGCCCAGCTATATAAATTATTTGGGTCAACAATAAAGAAAAAAAAAAGGGGGCGTAGTCGCGTAAAATGTACCTCCAACACACGTTTGCCTTTGGCGTTGGCAGCATGACCGTCACGTTTGAGACAACTAGCTAAATCAAGGCTACACTCCCACGTTTTCAAGCCGCCTTCGTAGACAAGCGGGACGAGATCCGAAGGATTGTCAATGAATTGAAGCGCTGATGCGAAATTGGGGTCGGACGATGCTTGACCCGCGAGTTCTGGATCACCGGTTCCCTCGGAGATAAGCTGAAACCGCGCATCGAACAAATCTCGACGTGCGAGTTTCAGGTCGGGAATGTGACCATCGGACGATGGAGGAGAGATGAAGGAGTAGGATAGTTGGGTCGGTAATGTTTCTAGCTAGACTTGATCCATGAGAGTGAGGGTACATGCAGGGACGAGGGGGGTACCAGTGACTCGAAATCAATCTCGGAACACGTTTGCTGCGGTGTCGAAATGGTGGATGACGAGTCCGTGAAAGCTACACCGTGATCGTCGACGTCAAAGTTGAAATGGAACATGTCCTAGTAAATAGGACAAAAGAAGCAAACTAGATAAATTTGGGTAGTACAAATAATGGTAAATACTACTAATGTTACGTAACCGCTAACACATTGACATTTCCATAAATGGTGTTTAATTTAAAAAATGACCATCATTGTTGAACGCTGGAACAATGGCACGAAGTCTGCGACAATGTGCTCGTTGACAATGAGTTGACAGCTAGATATAAAGGTGGGTGTGACTTGCAGAAGTGGTTATCATACTCCCCAGACATACTCCCCGAGCGATACCCAATCTTATCTATTCACTGCATATCCAATGGACGATATAAATCTCCTGAATATACTCTTCGTGTCACCTCTATCGACATCAGACGCTCCCGTCGAAATGTTCTATGCGTCTGATACTCTGGATGATTTCGAATACGTCCACACCTCATCACATAGCTACTGTGTGGTTTCCTGAAGCGTTCAGCTTCATACCACGGGTTCGCACCGTGTGCGTCAACACGGTCAGTCCAGTGAGCTACTTGACCTAACGCATGGCATAGCTAACTTCGCCAACAGACTGTTCGACAGCTTGTCCATCATAACTTATTTATCCTTATTCGTGTATTTATTTTACCTGCAAGATCGAGGTTACCACACCGGAACTGGCCCCAAGAGATGAACATTTACCTGCGACTAGCTATGCTTCCTCCCACCAGGAGGTTTGCCTTATTATTCGCGAGCGATGCTGCTCTGGCATCACATACATTCCTGGATGTCACTCGTAAGCATCTTTTGTCTGCTGAACCACGGATCGAGCCCAAAATGACCAACAGGCCATCGTCGAAATCGTCGCGGCCATCGCGCAGATAGCGCGGTGTAATTCGGACATGGTGTGAGTTCACTCACCATTCCCGAAACCACCTAGTCCGGACATTGGATATTCCCATCTGGCTTGGTGTCGACCCGAATGAGGGTCGCAATTTCCACCCTTGGGATTTGGCGATGTATGACAATTGTCCCATGTGACGGTGCACTCGTAACCGGCCTATGTAACGTCCCGGTCTTGCTTCATCACCGGTGATGTTTGCATAGCAGTGCACTCTATGGGTCCATCAGATAGAAATTGTAGAAGAGGCATGGAACGTGGGGGGAGGGTTCCTCAGTGGTTGTTTCCCTGGGCGTCGAGGGTAGAAAGAGAGGAGACTATAGGAAAGTGTGACGGGAATGTAAGATCAAGTTGGAACATGCTGGGCATTTGTAATTGTAGTTCGTCGTGCTCTGTTTTCGCGTTCTGGCATTGTCGTCTCTAGTTTTCCTCGAAGGCTGGTCCTTCGTTGGGGGGAAGCAATTCATGTTCTTTCAGGATATTGGCACTTTGCGATTCCGGAAGAGCCCCGCGTCGTATCTGCTCGGCTCCTCGACAAGCGGCTTCAACCTAGTGGACGGTACGTACTAGAGGGATAAACGTTTAAACAGTGATGACCTCGAACCAGGATATAAGTCCTCTGCACTGACGCTAGACGGATGAGCTCATCCAATGATCAATATCAACGCCAACGTACCGTAACTTTAACCCAGGCGGAGGGGCTGGTGCGAGTCCATTCTCCCAGCGCACTGGCATGGCAACTCTGTCTCGACATATGACATTCGCGCCATGAAACTAGTACGTACTCACTTGATACCATGCGGATCGATTCACGATGGGCGAGCGACAAATCCACAGGGATGAATGGGAAAATGCCTTTGGCGTGAAGTTGCTTATCAGCGACTCGAAGATTGAGGCGAGAAAAAAAAATGCGTGCGTGTGGCTGAATGAGCAAGCAGGTCGCGCTTGAAAGCTTGATGTTCCAATCCTAGCCATGTACAGAGAATTGATAGTTTATGCACGGGATATCGGTCTGGCACCGGGCTGGCCAGCAAACGCCG
>JBBPQT010000217.1:0-22496 GCA_038092715.1 Boletus smithii | reverse complement strand
GGTTGACCCTATACAACAACGCCCTACCTGCCCTCCGCTCTCTCGTTTAATGTCGCGTGTATCTCATTCTTCATCTCTGGATCGGCCGATCTCAGTCGGTTGTGCGAGTCAACCTCTCGTCTAACATGCAAAGCTATGTCCGCCGCCATCTCTTTGGCTACGTTCTCGAAGGATAGCGACTGAAGTCCTCTAAAATGATCCATGATGTTCTGATGAGGTCGACTCGTCACCAATAACCGAACATCGGCCTGCTTGAGTGTGACAAGAGCACGCAGGAGTGCCTCGATATCCGCACACTCGTCGAGCGCGTCGATCACTATGATGGGCTCATAACGGAAGCGACTTGCAACGCGCGATACCAGATCACAAAGTTTATCGAGGTCATTGAGAGATAGGGTACCCTCACTTTTCTGTTCGAGTATCTTGATCGGGAGGTCCCCGGGATCAATACCCCGATCACGGAAGTGACGGAACAGCTGGGAGAGCAGGGAACGCATCACCTCCGTGGGACTTGTCGACCGCTCGTGTCGAGAAACGCAGTAGAAGAATACTACTACCTCTTCATCTTGTAACGTATTTTTGAGGTGCTCAATCGTGGATGCACTGCAAGAGTCAACACCAGTATCGGCATGAACAACAAATGGACTCACATTAATACCGACTTTCCGCAACCAGCTAAGGACACGTCGGTGGATACGGGATATCAGCTGTGGTGATTCACGAAATACCAGATACCGCACCTTTGCTGTGCAACCACAAAGGTTGATTCCCGCCAACCCTCCACTTTTTGTATGCATCCGTGCTGGGGAACCACGTGCACGTGCCTTCTTGACGCAGTCTGTGCGTATCATTGTGCTTCTCCGTACAGTTCAATGGAGCAACCCATCGTGAGACTTCGTCCAACTTTTGCTCTACCGACAAGATGTTGTCAGCAAGCTCAGGTACGAAGCACAGGCACGACACACGTACGGAGAACTTCCATCTTATGTCTTGTTGTCATTGCTCGGTCCGTGTCTGACAGAGGGTCATCCTCGCCATGTTCGTACTCTGTTGCTATACTATTAAGACTGCGTTCAGAAAACGGAAATTTCCATTTCAACATCATGACACATACGTGGTACTCTCAATCGTCTGAATTTGCTGATGATGATCCATGATGGGAAGAGTATCGACTTGAGGTGCTTCTGATGGCTGGTGATGGACTCTCTCACGATCCCTGGGTAGCAGAGTCAAGCACGCGTTCGAAAGGTTGCTGAGAAACTCACCAAACGTCGGGAGTGAGCAAGAAATGAAAATGATTGCTGTATTTTTCGAAGAAGGTCATGGCTGCGGCAAGTTTGTCTTCGGCCGATGTAAGAGGTCGAGTAAGGGCGCGAACTTGGCCATCGGGTTTGAGTATGTCGTCCATCTCCTTCAACTTGCCCAAACATGAGTGCGGCTCTCCGCTCAATAGCCAATCGGTTATTCGGTCATCGGTGGTATAATTCTCGAGGGTGATAGCTTCAAGCACTGCGTCACAAGATATACGGATTGTTTCCATCTGACGGCGAAGCTTTTCAGCAATATTGTTGAAGCTTGGATTACTCGCTTGGTTTCTTTCATATGGTAGTGCAGAGCGACGGATTCGTTGCGAGATGGTCGAAATCCCTTCAAGAGTTCGCTCGCAGCGAGCTTCCAAAGGGCCCACTGGCATACTGTTGGGGGGAGAGGGTCAAGTGTCAAGGTGGACGTGATCCTGTGCAGCAGAGTGGTCATACTGTGGCCTTATGTAGGGGCAGTGTAGTCCGAGTCCAAACAAAGTCTAAGAGCAGCCTAGTCTCCCGTTGGCAGCACCTTGGGTGTGACATAGGAAGACCTCAGACAGTCATTCCTACTCTTCCCAGAGCCTCATAGACGGGCTCGGCTTATGAAAGTTGGAAGCAGTGAGGCCTTGGACCTGTCTTGGCCGTATGATTTCGCGAGGACTGAGAAAAGTAGTACTACATTATGAGTCATACAGATATGTTTGTTGAGTAGCACTCACAGAAACCTCTCACACACAGTCACCTTCCCAGGGGATAAGTTGTTCTGCATCATCCACTTAATGCCACTATCAGGTCATCTGAGATTGCACAGAGAACATCATTTCCAGTGCAAATGGCCGGAATGCGATGCGGCGGACTGTAATTCTGCTTTTCGTCCGTTCACCTCACAGGCTCTGAATCAAAACGGTGCATTTCCGAGTCCCTTTGGATTTGCATCAGTGACTTACGATCCGTCTATAGTGCACTCCGACGGTGGCATTGAGTGCAAAAGGCGATCGGCTTCGAGTCAACGCGTGAGTGTAATGGTATAACAGTAAACTATAGATGTTTCCCCCGCTGCAATTCATAGGTATGACCTAGTTCAACTGGTTACTACACACGCACTGATACCTGTGTTTTCTATCACATCGCTATTGACCACATCACCATCATTTTACTACCTCGCCCGTACAGCTATGTATTACCGCTCTGCTCTTATTATTACCCTCATAAAATGGGCATCCTGCATGGCCGACGGTGCGATCTCGGATGCAAAAACTAAGCGAAAAAAATCACCGGTTCGTTTCAAGTGGAAGGGTTTATGACCCATTCTTTAACTTGTCCTATATTGCAAGACTTAACTAACAGTCCAGATTACAGTCCATAACCGTGACCCAAGAATTCATAAATTCACGAGAAAATGCATTATATGACCGTGAAAGAACACTTGGATAGGTGAAGCTTGAACAAAAAGTACGCATATTGCGCCTTACCCGCAGTGGTTCCCTTTACCAGTAGGACTCGATCATCGAAGCCCAGCATGGTTTCGTGACGGCGGCTGTCTCGCCATGCCATTCTTGTCGGCAGGCACGTTATGCTGACCTCCTTTCAAGTGCCGCTTGAGAGAGTCTTCGCGAGCAAACGACAGTCCACAGTCATCGCAGTGTACCCTCTCCTTTAGATGGACCGTCAAGATATGTCGCGCCAGACTTTCTTTATTCAAGACCGTCCTGCATTGTTCCCAGAGACATGTTTCGCGTGCTTTTTCTTCCCCCGGTTTGATGCCATGGTCGTATTGTAGATGTTCGACGACGCTGCGCCTGTCGGCCATGACACATGATTCACAGGGAGCGCCATTAGTGAGCCATCTGCATTTAAAGATTCGAGTCGGGCGATCCGAATTACATATCGGCTCATTGGGAGGAAATGCGGCATGTTGAGATTGTGCGGGTGGTATGATATTGTGCGTCAGCGTGATCGACGGTTGTGGATCAGCGCACGCATCCAAAGGAAATTCATAATTTGCAAAGGTGCCGAGAAAATCCGAGGCTGAGAGACCGGTATCCCCATCGGGAGAAGAGGTACATGTGACCTCGTCCAAAATGTGGCACATCCATGCGTCATACTGCCCCGCGTTCGAGTAGGAGTGGGTGACTTGGAGCGTTGGAGGCAATGGGAGGGGGAGGCTCGGAATGCTAGTAGGGGGGACAGGAAGTGGCTCTAAGTCACGAGACCGGCCACAAAGAAGTCCGTGTGGTATCTGATTCTGATATTGATTTTGCAGCTGAGAAATGGGCGCGTAATTATTATTGTGAGTCAGGCTGGAGCTCGACCATGGCCCGGGATTGGGAGCCACACAAAAGTCCACAGGCGCCGTCGCAGTGGGAGTGTGCAGACTTCCATACGACGGATGGGGTGCGAACTGCTCCGCGGTGGTGGGGGAAGGCAACGAAGAGAAGTGTGGGTAGGCCGGTGGATTCTGTGGTTGTTCAGCATATGAAGGACTGTCAGAATTGCGGGATTGGGTCAGCTTTGTTTTCGTGATCAACGTCAGGAGTTGCACTTACAGACAAGTACTCATCGAGTGCTCCCAGGAGAGTTGATTATCTAAAAGAAATTGCATTGTCGAGTCCGACTCGGAGAAATGCACCTCTCCGTCAACGTTGTTCATTGCATACAATTTCGGAGAGAATGTTGAAAGCTGGAAGAGGCGGCAGATCGGAAAGCATCTGTCCTACCTTTATAGTGAACTTGAGGACACTGGAAACCAACGGATGGTGGACAGCGCGCGCGTCATAAGCACCGACCCCAGTCATGCAAGAGCCCCAGCTAAACCTGGGCGAATGCTGTCGAAGAGCTTGCCAAGATTGCGGCGAAGCTGACAAGACGATCATCGCAGGTTTCTAGGTTAAACGTCACTGCAAATGGAGGGCCCAGAGAGTATACCATACCTGTCATCGGAATTGGGACTCCTGAGAGATGATTGATGATCAAATGAGGGCTTGCGGGCAAGTTTTTCTGGCTTGAGTCTAACGCGCACAAGAGCCAGCAGGAGTAGGCACTGTCTAAACACTCCGCGGGGTGATGAAATACGACATTGGAAGCCTGGTGCTGGCTGGCACCTCCATCATCCTCGTTTGAGGAATATTAATCCACGTTTTGCCACTTGCTGTATAAATGTTGGCTTGATCTGCGATCAACCAATGATGGTTATGTTAGTGAACGCCCAAACAAAGCCAATGTTGGCTGTGTAGGCATTTGGTCGTTGGAGGGCAGCCACAGCAACAACTGAACTTAAAACACGCTCCAAGTACAACACACTCAGTGGAGGGCAGCCTTCCTTGGGGAACCATCGAAAATATCCAATGAATTGGCAAGTCCATACAGTAGGTAGCAACGATCGCCGAAGAGACTAATACTGTATCGACAATTCAGCTCATGATTAAAATGGGTCGACAGACGACTTACAAACCAACAACAGACCTGACATTTTTACATCAGCTACTGCAATGAGCACGATGTGCGTCCATTACCCCTCTACGGGTGAACGGGGTGCCGCACCTTGGGCACGGCCATTTATATTCGAGATGTTTCTCCTGCACGTGTCGAACTAGGCAGCCCTTGCTGAGCTCTTCCCCGCATCCACTCCATTGACATGCAAGCCTTTGAGTCTCATTGACTCGGTGAACGGCGCGCAAATGTCCAGGAACATCATGTCCGAGAACTGGTGTGTTGCACGGCAGCCCATTGGTGGCCCAACCACAGTGGTACTGCGTTAGCCCCAGACCATTGGCGATTAACTCGCAAGAGTCCTAGAAACGGGTCGCGTTCAGCACGTTCCTCGAGAGGAAAAGGACAGAGAAATACATCTTCGCCAAATGCGGAATTGAAGGACATTGCGATGAGTTTCAAAGAATACTTGCTATGAGTAGTTGATCTCGACAGAAAGCTCTGGTCTTCGTCGGTGAGATGAGCGCATACTTATAGTCATTGCGTCTGATCCGAGCTCCACTGACAAGCCTTTGTTTTTGACATTGGCATGGTTCCCGACAAACCAAATGCCAGGCGTTCCGGAACCTGAAGGACCGAATGCCGTCCAAACATTGGCAGTCATGGTGAATGTGACGCGGACGCAGAGCAATGGCTAGGGCAGCCTATCGGAGGGACTCCGCGAGCTCCAATGGTAAAGGTAATGGCTGGGATTGCGTACAATCGTGCGCTTTTTGACTCGCGAATGGTGACATGTGTGTGGAGTGCATGGAGATCCCGATAGCGGACTGTAGCACGCCGAGCGCCAAGTTGCCACAATGGAGGGAATATACTAGGAGACCTATTTGTGGTTAGGTTTACGCAAAGACTCGTCAGCTCTATCACTTACCTTTGGACATGAACTCGACTGATTTAATGGAAAACGCTCGGAGCCGTTGCGGGGCCGCATGAGCGAAGGGGCTCTCGAGCATCATCACGGTCTCTAGTTCAAACAGCGGGTAAATGAACTGAGGAAGCCAGCTTCATGTAGCCTGAAAATGAATCTTCAGCGGAACGAAAACGTATCGGCGGACGGAAACTGCCGCCGGCATCAATGACGACCTGATAGCTATGCAGCTTGAAAGACAAGACTTCTATCAGGAAGGTCATTAAAGTTTCTGGAGCGACGTTGTGATTGCGACTTACTCGGGATCATAGAGTTAGGGAATGTTAGTAATGCTGCAATGCTACATGGACCATCTCTAGTCGAAAGAGAGCAGCCCGCCGCTAGATGGGGGAACCAGCTAACACTTTCAACTTAGGGACGCTGAGCATACAGTATCAGTCCTAGTCCTAGGAAACTCCCAACTGTAGCAACGACGTCAAGTGAATACAGTAAGTCGCCACCTTCTGACCCGGTGTGCTGACAGAGGTGTTTTCCATACAAAACAGTGCTAATTGGCAAACCTCGAGGTCGTTCTCCGCGAAGCCCGAGCACTGCCTGGGCGTTGAGTGTGATCAAAGTAGTGAGACATGTGAGGAATGCAAATCGAGATCCATTCGGGGTGACACCGAAGGGAGGATGGAAGAGTCAGTACTAGCCAGTGACGAGTGACGAGCCTGGTGACACCCAACCTGGTCCAACAACACTAAATTTAGTTATGACTAGTCATGCTTACGCATCCGAGCGCAACTCGTATCTAAGATGACAAGTTCAATGTACACTGGCATGCCAGCCAATAACTTCATCCGGTCCAACAGCATCCCGAGGACCAGTGAACTTCCGCGGTCAGAAAACATACACCTCTCCTTCTATCCTGCAGGGAAAAATGTCCGTCCTCATCCCTCCATACTCTCCCTAGCATCAGGCGTGAGGACCAGCACACCACACAGCATGTGCCATATACGGTGACCTTGCCACCCTTCCATGCCAATTGCAAATGGCATGCCTCTGCTTGCCACGAAGCTCGCCAGGGTACTGATACATGCCTGCCATGCTCTGAAATGAGATCCCCGACTTAGATGCACAGGAATGTTGGAACTGCCCGGCGCAATCGCAGTTGACCTTCTTCCACCTGCCTAGCCTAGCTGTGCTGCCAACGAGGGAGAATACGTACCCCGTAACGTATGGGTTGGTGTATTCAATGAGGGTCTTTATGTGAAGACCTGTAGGCTACAGTCGTGTTCCGACTCGGTTGTGATCGAACCCAACTTTGAGGTTAGGGTTTGCGTAAGCCGCGGGCCGGTCCAACTTGAACGCGCAAGCAATGACTCGGAATTATTACAGTAACATCGTTTTGAACCACTACCCTTTGGTCTGGACAGTCAACATCATTTAAGCTCGTACTCACACTGTCTACTACACGATGTCACTCTCCATCCATTCAGCGGCCCAGAACAGTTCGTCGTCTATGTTGGATTTGACCCCCTGGCACTGATTCATCGCTCCTAGATCATCTTTCACTAGTGCAGGTGCTTGTCACTGAAAATTCAAAGCTTATCAACGAGGCCGATGCAGTAAGCCCTTTCCTTCGTGGTACTACCCCTTATGACCGTTGTAGGACGGCCGTACACCATTGCATTGGGCAGCATCCGTCGGTGCTACCGAGGTCGTGCGTTACTTGATCGATCAAGGTGCAGGCGTCACCAAAGTGGACGGTGGCGGCTGGGCGGCACTGCATATAGCCGGTACGATCATCCACGGTCGGAGAGTCAGCCCTATCTTATCTTGGTTTCGTATAGTCAGCGCTGGCCACGAGGAAATCGTTCACGAACTTATTGGCGCTGGGGCAGATATAAATCAGAGGAATGACAAAGGGATCACCCCATTGTGCGATATGTCGCAACACGTATCTCGCTTCTCTCACTCGTTCTATCGACAGGCATTACGCGGCTTCCAAATCACGCTTTGAGGTGAACTTGCCAGGTATTCCGTCACTTCACGTTTCTAATGTTCGGATGTCCGTTTTTACAATCCAGATCGGAAGATACCTGATTCAACGAGGTGCAGATGTAAGTAAACCTCGCCACAGTGCTTTGCTCTGAAACTGACGATCGTCAGATCAACGCGAAGGACAAAAGCAACCAGCTACCCCTGTGAGTGAAGTCAATGTCAGATGGCTTCCACTCAGCTCACATACTTCATTCAGTCATCGGGCTGCTACCACCGGTTCCACCGGATTTATCTCGCTTCTTTTGCATCCCCCAGAAGGTGTCACGACAAAACCTCGTCTTAATACGGGCGATCGAGTCGGTAAATAAACTTTGACTCTAGAACGTAACATGGTGTAACCACTCGTGACCAGGAAACACACCGCTTCATTTGGCAATGGAATCCGCTCACGCCGAGGCTGCGGTTCTTCTGATCGAGGCTGGCGCCGATCGTGGAAGGGTACGTTTTGGCCAACTCACGCCGTTCCCAGATCGCTGCTCACCCGAGATGGTCTTTACAGACAAACGTCGAGGATATAACACCAGAGAACGTGGACGGCGTCGGTGGTGAGGAACAGAGGAGAGCGAAAGAGTACGTCATCGGTCGTTGTGGTCCTTCGTGAAAACAGTGGTGTGGGATGTGGAATTGTCGCATTATCCGTGACTGTGTGTGACTGCGAGTGACTTTTGTGCTGGTAGCCTCTTGGAGTACACGTCTCCAGGAAGACATTTTTACATGTTCAGATTCTAGATAGTTTAGATAGGTTTATGGATAACAATTCTTTCTACTAAGATCCTTTGATCAAATGGTACACTAGGAACGAACACAATCTACAAAGGTACCCGCGATAAATGATATAACCATAATTCAATATGAATATGAATCATCTACGATAAATAAAAAGTCATTTTTTAGGCCGAGCGTTTCCACTACACGGAACCGTGAATCCAGCGCAACGACGACAACAATAATGAATAACATATCACGGGCTCACAGAGGCCGTTTCGGGAGAAGCTTGATGACGCGATGTTGTTTCACCTGTAGTCCTTCCTTGCCAAAGTAACGCTCGGAGTCGAACGACCAGTGCAGCGAGCCGACAATCCAATTCTGCAGCCCCTCGACGTATATCGCGACCTGCTTATCAAGCTCTTCACCCCACGAAGGGAGAATCGCACGATTGTCCTCGAAGCGCTGAATCGTGCCCTTGCAAAGTGCACCGACATAATCGACGGCACCTTGAAGGTCGAGCCCCTGTTCACGCATGAGGACGACGATCATGTTGTGCGTGTCCCGTCGAGATTGCTCGACGTTGTACGAAAAGATGTCCTGTAAATCCAATCCGTAATCAGCTTTACAAAGGAGCGCTATGAATGAAAAAAAAAATTACGTTGGACCATGTGACGAGGTCGTTGGTGGCCTCTTCCATGGCCATGATCACCGGGTGGGACATGACCTCATCAGGCAAATCAATACGGGCAGCGTATTCGATCAGCGCAAAGCAAGGTTTGCAGCCACTCGTATCTCGCCTGACGGTAATGTAGGATTCGAGATCTGGTATGCGTCCATTGGCGCGATCATCCGCTTGTTTGGCGACGGCGATGAAGAACAGATCCATCGTGTGGATGAACCGCTTCGTACAGCCCGGACCACCCGTCTGGATGAAGCGGCTGAAAAACCTGTTCCGTTTCGAAATCAATTCTTTTTTTATCGACACCACAAAAGCACGCGGCGGGGAAGAAAAAAAACGCACGACTTGGACATCACGCCCCCAAGCTTGTTGGTCTCAAAGTGAATCGGATCGCGGAAGGCGCCGATACAGCATTCCCGCATTCCCCACGTATCCGTCACGTCAAATTCATCCAGCCAGTCGTCCATGTTGAACAACCAGTTCATGAAATCTGAGCAGACGCGAAGGTGAAACTCGTCGGCGTCTGGGTAGCAAGCTGCGGTGAGCTCTCCGGCCTTGAGACCCATGAACTTGGTGATGCGGGGCTCGACGAGCCGAGCCCCTTGTAGCAGCCATTGCTCGGAGGCACGGGCGACCTTGTAGCAATGCGAGCTGAGAAGCAGTGGATAGTGGCAGTCAGAGACGAGGTCTGGGAGGATGAAACCACTGAAAGAGTGTTCAGGAGCAGTGTCGTAAGTTGCTGTGGGAGCCATGTCGAGCGATCAATGATGGGGAAAAGAATGACGGGAATGCCAGGCTATATGATGGAGAGCCGAACAAAAGGGTGAAACATGTCAAGTTGTTATATACCTTTGTCCGGACATTAAGTAGTTGACGTAGAAATCGCTCGCGGCAGGTCTCGAGCGCTTGAACGAAGTGGGTGCGCCAAGGTGTCATGACGGCAGACAAACTAGGCAAAGACGAGCTATGCAATGAGCGAGATCAGAACAAGGTTTCATTGAGACTGTGCAAGTTACGTACCTGAATTGTAAGAGTCAATCTGGCGCCCTCCCACAGCTGAAATACCAGAAAGTCCCATGTGGCCCTCTGTGTACTGCAGCAGAATTAACCTTGTTCTGCATTTCCGCTAATTGCATACTGATGCCGCGGATATCGAAAGTGTGCGAAGCCGTTGAGCTCTCCGCGATCGATACAGAGTACTTCACCCGAGATTCCAGATGGAGAGACGGAGCGCGACGGGGGCGGTTGTATAACCGGAGCACATGGGTTCACAATCATGAAGCCTTGTACTGGGTACCTTAGATCCGATCTATTGTACAGCCGGCGAAAAGAAAAGGTGTGGAAACATCTTTTTTTCGCCGCCCGGACAATGATCTGAGTCAGGTTTGAACTGCCTTGATGGGAGTCAAGTTTCTGTAATGAAGAGAGGTTATGTAACCAGGAGAGCCGTCTGAAAAGATCAGATCGTACACGTTCCTCCTAGATGTCGGGTCAAGGTCGCCGCATCGGCACACGCGACACGGTCATTCAACTACGACAACCTATCAAGTCTCAGGTGGGTATTAGTGCATACGATGGTGCGTGCACGAACAAGGAAGAGGGCTTTGTGTATCACTGACCTGGCAGTGTGAGACGACATGTTTCCTGTCTGGCGAGAACAATAAGAATATAGCACCAATGAATATAAAAAAAGTTCTGGACCTGTAATAAAACATAGAAACGTCACTGGGCGCCGGGATCAGATGCTTGCGAACAAAGTCAGTCTCATTTCGCTGCTTACATAACACGGGCCCTTAGTGGATGTTAATGAGTGTGGACCTTGCAGCAGCCTGGAATCCGAACAATGTCCTCAGCGCTCCCGCTCAAAGTAACCCCCGCATCAACACCAGCGCGCCCGACTCCCACTTCCGAAGTGGCGTCTGGTGCGAGGACACCAACGAAGCAGTCAGTGGCTGCTAACCCTGGCGAAATCTCCAGTCCACACGAACTGACAGCATTCGTGAGTCACATCAACGGCGACCCACTGCCGTGTCATTGAAAAGCCGTGTTTCAGGTCGAAACGCTATTGGAACAGCTCGATGCCAAGTTTGATGAGATGTCGTCGCAAATACTCGATCGGAGTCAGTCTTGTTCGCGTCCGCTTGCCCACTAGGCTGACCGACGTGCTTCTAGTGGCACAAATGTCTAACCGTGTCGACGCGCTCGAGAACGCGATCCAGGATATAATATCCGGAGACGTGACTACCCCAAGTGCTTCCCCTACACAATTCCCTCCAACCCCCTTGCCGCGGCGAAGTGCGAGTGGTGTGTCATGAGAGTCTTCGCAACTATTGGTCCCGCCCCGTACACTGTTCTTGCTTGCGTTGAGATCCTGTCAGGTAATCACGATCGAATCATACTCTATACCGTTTGTTTGTAATCCTAGTATTAAGCAGACATTTGCGGCATGTTTCACGATAAAGGCCAGCCCTCCAAGTTATCGGAACGTAGTCCGTTGTTTGTCGACTTGTTAATGCTCGTTCATAATACATCAACTAAAAACCTCCGATTACGACGCTCGGTCGAGAACCCTACCTATACCGAAGTCCCTGCGACTAAGTTGGTCATCGATGAAAAGAATCGACATTTCCCCCTCCAGACACCGAATCTCTAATCCAGACCCGGTGCCGTCGGACCAGTCAGACCTGGAGTCAAGACCCGTCGTTGGGGCACGCTACCAGGAGCCCCCCCACCGAGCATCGAAGACAACATCGCACCTAGCGGATTGTCGGGTTGCGTCTTGGGCGGCGAGATAGCAAAGTACAACGCTGCGATTTCGAGCAGTGCCTAGACCAGTGAGACGGATCAACATGCGTTTAGGGCAGTAACTTGTCGACTTACGGAACGGACCTCCTTACTGGCAAGGACACCACCTTTCGATTGATACGTACCGCACAGTCGGATCCAGCTTTCACGCATCGTTTTGTTCTTTTCAGCGTTTGCTCGCTGACACGCCAACACCGCAAGTTGGCAAAAATTGAGCACATTATCGGTGGTCAGCACGACTTCGCTTGAATCGGTAACCTGAATGGGCGAGACTTCCAATGAAGATGCCAAAGATGGTCGAGCAGCTATTATTTTGTTGACGAATTGGATGATGAACGTCCGAGCTGCGAGTATATTCCCGTTCTCTAGGTATCTGTGTACAAAAGAAGTTCAGCTTCGGTGTGATTCATCAAGGGTAAAGGGAACCAACGGAAGGGTACCACAGAGGGCAAAATTTCCTGGTATACCACCGACAGCGGACCAATCTACCATCATCTGTGCAAGGAGACGAGCACTATCCCTCTTTCCTGACGCCAAGAAATGCAGCTCCGCAGTATCATATGCCCCGTCTGTTCATGGAAAACAACATTGTCAGATAAGGTGAACGTCCTGTGGGGAGGATTGCGGTACCTTTGTAAAGCAGTTCTCCGATATAATGATGAAGATCGAGATCGCCAATGGAATATGTACCATGTTTAGCTGTCCACCTAGTTACGATGCGTGAGTTAACGAGATCCGAGAAGGAAAGGACACCACTAACGCAACCGCTCTATCGATGATCGTCTTTCTCCATGTCCCTGAAGAACCCGTGAGCGCAATAAGCTGTGTGATCCTCCCTAACGATGAGGTGTCAGAATCCTAGCACCGATGGTCGGCAATGACGGACCTCTTGATTCATCTGAAACGATTTCCCCCTTGCTTTCGTACACATCCAACAAAAACAATGTAAGATCCGTTCCGCTACCCGGCTGACCGGACTTGAGCAGTTCCCGCGCGGATTGGAAGAGCACATCAATCGCGGTGTCGTACTGCCCTGCTTTAGAATACCGGGACGCAAAGGTGCGCGCTTTTTGGTGAGCCTCGTAAGCTTGCCCGCTGGCAACTAATGGTAGGATTGCATTTAGCGCACGAGACGAGGAGGCTTCACCAGCAGGCATTCTGTATGGTTGTGGATAGGATTACTATCCTTGTAGTGCGTTGGTCATATCAGGGTATCAGAAGTCTCCGGTGCAAGACCAGTGGCACTCCTATCAGCGGACATGTTCTTCAAGTGCATTGTATAATGTACAACACAGCACCACTAATGATTGGAATGATGATTGGTCACGGGATGCTATACGCTAACCAAACATCTCCGTTCTGTGGATCGGCACCAACCCAATCTTTGAGAAGCTCCGCAACCGCAGTCTTGACCGTCCACCCAACAAGAATGACCATGGTCGTGGATATGGGATGACAGTCCAACACGACTGCGCGAACCACCTGAGTAAGCCAGGGCATTCATGATCAGAAGAGAGCGATCTACCTCGAAGACCGAAACCAGCAGCCAAACCACCAAGCATGTTCCGTACTACCCATTCGCGATCGAGTTTGTCCTCGTCCCAAACTTCGAGTACACTAAGTACCCAAGGGTTCTCGTATGGTGCGTCGAATCGATACGGACCCTTTCCTGGAAGCAATAACGATGGACGCCAAATCGTAAGGAGAAAGAGCAAAAAAGATTTGGTAAATGACGAGTAGATGATTGCTAGTGGAATGTGCGACATCCTAAAAGCAAAGGAAATCAGATGTTCGACATCGCATCAGGACGTGGACGCCTCACTTGAACTGTTGGCGTATGCCAGACAACTCGTTGGAGCGAAAACCCTTCCAAGACCTAATCCAATCAGAGAATCCGAGCACAACATACGACGCGAGCACCACTCCCGCATGGAAGGCAATCGTTTCTGCCGGAGCATGATTCAGTGAGTAGAGCAACGGGAATCGTGACGACTGACCTATCAAGCAAGCCACGAGGATGCGCAGAAATACCTCGTTTGTATCAGCACTCCATTGTGAGAGGTCTGCAACAACCTGCGGATCTGGGAGCTCGTTGTCAGACCTCCCCGAGCAGTATCTTGCATTGGGACATACTGAGCTGGGCCCAACGTATAACTAACATTTCGTGCATCAAATGATGAAAGGAAGATGAAACTATGTCACTGACAAGCATCGACCAGCACTAATCCACTTCCGAGCTTCAGGATATGTACCCATCTGGCCTACCTTGCAGTAGTGTAAGTAATGGTTGCGCGATGAGTGAACAAGGAACCTTTTCCCTGACAAGAGCCTTTTTTCGCGCAGTGTCAACAGCTCTCGCGTCTTCCACAACGACGGCATCCTTGGGTTGCGCATTGAGAGCTTTGGTCTTTTCATATGCTTTGCGCGGCTCGGTTCCTCTGTTGTACAGCAAATGCCGATATACGCCTCTCTTGAGTAGTATAAGGTCAAGCAGAAGTGTGAGCGTATCATGCTCTACGTAGGGATCCGCAAAGGCGAGACATTTACTCTATGACTGTTTTCAATTCACGTCCGCGTTTAGAGTGTTGGATAGCACTAACACATTGTTCAAGGCGCAAGTTGTGGGCAGACTCGTAGACGGTGTAGAGATGAGATATTGGCTGCGCACAAGTGATACAGATGGCCATCAGGAATCAGAGAATTGCCAACATTATGATGATGAGGGGGAAGGACGATTCGTGAGAAGATCTCTTGAATGCAATCTCGACTGATAACGGGCATGGCTTCTACCGATTAACGGTGTAGTTGAGCTTTCGGCTTCAACATAAATACGGGGGTGATGGAGTCCTTTATTTCAAACTAGACTTGGTGTCTTCTACCTACTGACCTTCTCGTATTCTCTGTTCTCCAACTATTAGAAGCTGACTTTCTCCGGATGAGCTTGTTCACGTGCAGGTGACTGATCCTTTTCATACTGAAACGATGTCATCATGGAGACACCACTACAGAGTAGTAAGCTGATGACGCCTCCTGGGCCCTGGCTGCATTTCTTTCTTATCTGATCCTAATGAACATCTAGTAATCGCTCACTAACCGTCTTGCACAGACCACTTCGGTGAGTAGTATGACCCTCTTTTCCTTCAAAATAATGCCTTTTACTTGACGGTCTTCGTACCATTTCTGCCGAAAAGGACTGTTCAGCTCAAATTTCCTTCTGATTCTGTAAAACTGTATCTGTGTTGAATGTCACACTAACACTCTTTCATAAATACAGGACGTTTCCATGACTGTCGCTCGCAGGGGTACTCGCATGTTGGCGGTCTCCATAATGCATTTGCACATCCAATGGGCATCCTACACTAATTCCGGTAGGTATCGAAACGACCAGACATCATGCGACAAGCGGTGATAACAACCTCCCCATCGTCAGGCAACGAAGGGGAACATTGCCTTCCTCCCCTTGGGATAACCACTTCCAAATTCCTTTTTGTAAGCAACGTGTTTCTTCGCAGCCCAGATGTACATTTGTCCGGTGGCCACGATCAAGAAGCCATAGGCTTGTTTTCTTGTTAGCAAAAAGTAGAGACGCGTGGAAGAAGAGACCTCACCAGTCCAGCTTCCGGTCATCAGGGCAATGGCGAACCATGCAAGACTTTCGAAGAAATAGTTGGGGAAAGACACGAGCGAGAAACCGTATCCCTGGGGAATAGCACGTTTGCGCGACCCAACTGGACGAAGGTTGCGAAGGTTGATGTGGGTTACTAGATTGGATATCTCGGCAAACTTGGTTGCAAGGAGGTGTGAGACCCACAGACGAGATCACGAAAAAGACGAAAAGAGAACTCACTGCCCAAATCGCGGTACAGGCCCAAATGAAAACCGGGTCATTCCGTGGCGTGCCACGAATATAGGGGGACATCGCCGAATACTGCGGGCTGTAGAGCGCCAGTGCCAGGAAGAGCCCTATATGCGTTGTGGGTGTGAACTCTGAACTCCGTCGAGTCAAATGAGATACACATACCGCTACCGATGTGATAATGGGCTGAACTATACAAGAGAATGAGTGGGGACCGCCGGAACAACAATGCGAAGTCCTCACTTTTTGAAAATGTTCATGAATGGCATCGTGTCATGAGAAAAGCGATGAATACTGGGGCGAACGTTCTTAGCCCAACTCGAATGAACATGGGCGAATGACCCACAATAGTGTTTCAAACTCGCGCTTTGCAAAGTGGATCATGACAAGCGCATATACGAACCTATGGGTCGCATAAATGTCTGGAGGGAAAGGGAGGGGAGGAGAGGAATGCATACCGTTGCAACATGCTGTGGTAAACTGGACCACCCCACACGTATCCGGGGAAGTGATATAATATGGGGTGTATTACAAGTGGGCCAGCCTTTTCAGTCGCGTCAGTTAGATGAGACGATGCGACCGCCTTGACGCGCCAACTCACGTATTCAACCAAAAAGACCGTCTTCCAGCTGATTTGGTGGCCGAGATCCTTGACAAGCAGTTCACCCCCATCCACAACCCCCGCATCCACTAACTTGACTTCATCATTGAGAGAATCTTTCCTGTCTTTGATAGTGATTTTTTGACGCGCGGGATAAAACTGGAAGGGGTCCAAGGTTATAGCCTAGCCGCAGAACGATATTGAAAGTGAGACTCACTTTGGGGAATTTTTTGGCAATGACCGCCTTGATGTCGCCTATTGTCGCGTCCTGGACCTGTTTTCCTGGTATGTCGAATTGACTGGGAAGGCCACGAGCGATGGAGATGGGCTTTCCTGCCGGCGACACTGTGACAGAGACCATTGTTGCAACAGATTGAGGGACAACTTGCAAGTTGCACGTGTCTTCCGAAGTTCATCCGAACAGTGGACCGAACGAGTCCCGTCGGTTACTCAACCAATCAGCACACCTTTCACTCTTACGTCCTCGACAAATAATGTTGTCGCTGATATACCGCAGTGCATTCGATCGGTCCGTTCAGACATGCCTAACCAGTAGGTTCCATCCCTAACTCAAGCTAGTGTCAAGCTAACGGAACGAACAGAACGATTGTTCTCTGGAGTGTCCTCGGTCGAATTGGAGTACGATGAGTACATTCCACCAAATGGCAACAAGACGGAACAACCCCTCGTCATCCTTCACGGATTTTTGCGAGTACCTCGTTAGGACCTCTCTTCTGCAGCTGATCGAAAGACCTATCTCACAGCGGCTCCAAGCGGAATTGGCAGTCACTCTCCAAGGCATTCGCGCGCGACCTCGAGCGTCCTGTATATAGCCTAGTGCGCAATCACCAAATATTTTTCATGTAGGTCATATGGGTGACACAAAGCGGCGCAGGACCTCCGTAACCACGGCTCTTCGCCGCACGTTCGGCCCATGACTTATACCCACATGGCTGTGGACGTTCTTGATTTTTGTCACAAACTATCTTTATCAAATATCTCTCTCCTCGGACATTCCATGTACGTTTACTGCCCCTTTGCCTGGATGTGGTCTGAGCCTATTCAAAAGGGGCGGAAAAGTCGCCATGACGTTTGCTCTGAACCCAGAAACACCCACTGATCTTCTTAAGGATCTCATCGTGTCCGACATCGCTCCAATACGCGCCAAAGTTTCTGCTGATACTGTTTCGCATATACAAGGCATGGAGAAAATAGAGGCGAGCAATATTTCTTCACGCAAGGAGGCCAACGAAATTTTAGAGAAATTTGAGAAGGTACCGTCTCCTCGTTGATCATAATCGGTACATTAACTGGCATTCCAGGACCTTAGTGTCCGCGCATTTTTATTGACCAACTTGAACAGTAGTCAATCACCGTTAAAGTTCAAGGTACCGATAGACATATTGAAGGAAGGGAGACCCGAGATCGAATCATTCCCCTATGTTCCTGGCGAACGAGCATGGAATGGACATGCACTATTCGTCAAAGGGACAAAGAGCAAGTAAGTTACACCCCTTCGCAAGAATTTCGTGTTTCTGATCGTACCAGATTCATCCACCGGCACAACAAGCCGCTCATAGAGAACTTCTTCCCCGAAAGTATCATTGACGAACTCGATACCGGTCATTGGAGTACGTCCGTGCATTTTTGCTGTTTACAGTCGCTGACTTTGTGTATAGTACACGCAGAGATGTAAGAGCCCATGACACCCCGTGCCCTTAGCGACGTTGATCTCCGATTTCCAGGCCCAATGAATTCAGGAAGCTTGTAGTAGATTTTATAGGACGCTCATAGAACAAACCGGATACCGTCATACCTTAAGAAATGGCAAGACATTTATTCTGGCTTATACTCATTATTCAGGGTCACCTTGCCCTACAGCAACCCAGAACTGATTTTCGAGACATCTGGTTGACCAGCAGTTCTGTTCTAACTCTGCATTCGATTTCTTTGCCCAGAGCTAATGGTGCCGCCGCACTACCAGAGGCCGAAGTAACCTATGGCGCTCTCTCGATTTCGGGCATCGTCTGCATTTACCATTCTAGTCAATATCTGCACAGAGTTGAACATCAGGTAGCTGATGCTATGAAGAATAGATGTTTTGCTCACCGTCAAGTGAGCTCAGCACTGAAGCCGTGACTGACGACTTGAGCAACGTATAGAAGGCCAAGAGAGCACAGAAACGGACCAGCCCAATACTGATAACTAGAATGGAAGGTTGGCAAAATGACCGCATGAGGTTTGGCTGTAACGAGACATACCAACCAATGTTCGGAGTATCCTGCAAAACTGAAACGGGTGACCACCGCTAGACCAAACACTCGAGGGGTGTTCGTACTTGGAGCCAGCGTAGAAAACAACGAGTCTAATGCGCGTCTTATATCCCGGCGGTCAAGCTAAAAGTAATTGACGCACAAGTGTGCGACTGCAAACAGTATCAGCCCGATGCTAACCTCCACCATCGAGACCGTCAGCCACTGGCCGAGTCGCGGATGAGTGGATATTCTACAAGAACGAATGGTTTCCCGAGTACGGCGATGCCCGACGCAACTGTGATCATCTCTAATATCTATGAACACCCTCTGAGTTGAATTTATACCCTGCTGCAGGAACGCGCTAAAAATAATGAAATAGCCAGCCTTGCTAGCTTCCAAACCAGCTCCGAAATCGCACTTAACGCTGAGCGGCCCAGGCTTTATATGGTCGGGGATGTGTGCCGCGGGTCCCACCACTAAAAACAGACTGTCTTCTGGTCTCTAAATATCAGGTCTTTTGGGAGACTTCCTTCCAAAGCAATGGGTTTTTATTACTGAATGGAGGAGCAGCCTTCGCACAGCAAGAAAGATTTCATTTCTGCGATCACTCACTTCCAATAGCCAATTCCCCTCCCTTTGTTTGCGCTTATATCCCCATCAACACTGACCTTGAAATACCGGCAATCTCCCCTGATCTTTACTTTTTCAAATGGTCCAAAAATTCGCAGGTACCCCTCGGTTTCGAAAGTGCTTTGCCTAGCCTGCTGACCCAGTTCTGCAGGTTCAACGTGCCAGCACTAGCTGGAGTTGCTTACATCGAGTACTGCGATGCAAACCTCGCTAATTTATATCATAGCGGGTTGCGTATCGATAGCAAGATTGATAAACTGTGCAATTAATCATTGAAAGTTGAATCGACCGCTCAGCCGTACACTGCAAGATTGCACACTCTAACCATCGATTCATATCCGACGATGTCAAGAGGCTTGAGATGGTAATTTCCGGGAGTGAGTAACTCGATCAAGGGCATACAAGAGATCTGCAAGTTCAATGGTGTCGCCGAGTCTACCCAGCGAAAAATCCTTGTCTGTTATCTGCGTACGGGCGAGGTCTGTGGTCGGTCGATTGCAAATGGCTGCAAATTGGTCCGCAAAGTATGTAAGAAGTTTTACTGGTTGTTGTGCAGCCAATATTTACGTACCGTTTGCTGTGTTACTGGGCGCACAGGTGTGTAGTACTGCTACAAGCAGCCTAGTATGGCCCTAACGTTGGTACTACATCAGCGCCCATGATGGATGTGTTAGGGTTGTGGTAACACTGCAAAATGAATTACGCTCTCTTCTAATCACGTCAGATTCTCTACCCTTTTGAAATGTCGAGTCCTTCTGCCAGCATACCTTCTTCCTGACTGCTGCATTCGGAATTGTCTCTTGGCATACATCCATCAAGACGATGTCAAGTTCTTATCGCAGTTGCTATTCTTACTGTCATCGGGTATGAGTCCTTATATTTTCGAAAGAGGTATAACGCCAGATACTCCTGGTATTAGGTGCAAGTTTCCCCTCGCTGATAATTCATCTAGATAGAATATATATGCATGATCAGCAAAAAACTGTTCGCCAAGGTGACATGTTCTTGGATGTATCAGACTTCCTACTGACTATAGCTAGCAATTGTCACGACCTGCACCAAGCTAAGCATGGTTATAGGTTTGTTATGTTGGCCCTCTCAGTCTCATGTGAGTCTACGATTGTTGCAAGACATATATACTGAATGCTAACTGCAAATGTTTCATCAGAGGTCCTACCTTCTGTATGTTTGGCATTTGAAACGAGAGGTTGATTTAACTGTGACCCCGCCCCAAGTGGGAAGTAGCTTCATGTCGGTTGCAAAGGTATCTTTCCTTGCAACGCCAATGACTGACAAGCGTACTGAAGCGTGTACCCATAGACATGCGTTTTCGTTCTAACCTCATTGTCGCGGCCTCCCAACACATCTGACATCTATTAAACAGTTGTGAGCACGCTCACCCAAGCTTTCCTGGTCTAATCTATTCATGGACGCTTCCAAGGTGAAGCATTCGAAAATATCAGTGGATGGACATTCGTTCGGTTCCTTGGTACGGCCGATTGCGAGTTGCATTTTCTCACTCTCACTTTTAGAAAAAGCAAACTACGATGATGACTTGCAGTCGTGATGATCCTCCATGGACAATGTACCATCGATCGAGGCTTACTCTCCTTACGTTGTTCTCCCTCAAGATCATCTGCATCATTATCGTTGTTGGCATTGGCAACTATCTGAACGGATCAGGTATGTGGACTCGTTGAATTAAAGGTATGGTCCACTGATCATCGATCAGCTCTCCATCACTACCCTCCTTGTTGGTCATCGCATAGTGGCCACCATCCAAATACTGGACATTTCGTTTTGCGTGGTGGGAGTTGTTCCACCCATTTGGTGCCTGCCATGTCGTGAATCACTCTTGGCGCAGCGATGTGCATGCTCGCGATCGTCGAATTTGTGACGCAGTCGCTTCAGATTTACCGCGCGACAAAGCGTTGGCAACGGTACATGAAATTCCTCCTCAAATAGGGCAGGATTCCTCTACTTCCTTTTGCGTGCCAGTCTCATCCCCCCATCCTCTCCTGCCATTTAAGCTCACAAAAAACCAATTACCAACCGAGCTAACGGTAATTTTCCGTTACAGCGTCTTTCTCTTCAACCTCATTGGCATATTGGCTGCCTCAGGAGACCTTCCAACAGAAGGATTGCAGGTGATACCCATGTTCATCGTTGAAATTATACCTGTATACACTCTAACCCCTTGATTCATCATGAGCGTCTAGCCACGGCGTTGGTGTTCGCAGATGTCGGGCTGAACGAGGGGTGGAGGACGTCGAGGAGATACCGATGGAGGTTGGGACTGCTCAGCCCGAGTAGGTGGACATGGGTCAGCGTCCTCTTTCTTACCGTGATGGGCCTTCCACATGGCGATTTACACTCAAACATCATTTCGGGTAAACAGAATAGTGGCTGTCGATCTAGGATATCTGAATTCTGACTCATGAATGGCGATGTGGTGAAGCGAACTGATTAGCCTTAGTGATGTTAACCTCTCGTTTTCAGACCCGCAACAACCCTGAACCAACTTTCGGGTAGTTAGCACCAGTATTCTACATCTCACTCTACATTCGCTTTCCCTTGCCCATTCGGAGCTAACGGTGCCACCGCACTACCAGAGGCCTCCGTATCCTCTGCCGCTCTCTCGGTTCCGAAAATTGTCGGCGTGGGTGGAGAATCCTCTACCCTGGTCGATGCCTGCGCAGGGTTCAACTCCAGATAGTTGATGCTACGAAGAGTAAAAATTATTATCACCATGAAATACTGAAACCGTGACTGACGACTTGAGCAGCGTATAGAAGGCCGCTCCAAGCAGAGATCCCAAAAATGGACCAACCCAATACTGAGAAACAAAGGTTGGCGAAATGATCGCATGAGGTTTGGCAGTAACCAGACATACTACCCAATGCTTGGAGTGCCCTGGAAAACCGAAACCAGTGACCACCGCAGGCCCAAACGCACGAGCGGTGTTCATACTCGCGCCGGTGTAGAAAACAGCGAATCTGTACGTATGAATATGCGTCTCATTTCCATACGGTCAAGCCAAAAGTAATTGACGCACAAGTGTCCAGCAAATAGCGTAAGCCCGATGCCAACCTATAGTACCATCGACCGTTAGCTTCTGCCAAATCGAAGAGGAATGAAGAACTTCACTGGAGCAAATGGCGTGGAGGAATGTTTCTCGGCGGCCAACATAAGTACGGCGATGACCAACGCAGCTGTGATGAACATTTCTATGAACACACCCTGGGCTGAATTTATTCC
>JBBPQT010000216.1:0-22594 GCA_038092715.1 Boletus smithii | reverse complement strand
GAAAAGTGAGCAGTCAGTGATATGTTTCCGCATTGACTACCAATGGGTTTCGCTGACGTTTATATACGATATCATTGGTCACCGGTGACTCACACATTGACCATCCTTGTATTTACTTCCCTCGGTGTTCGTGATAACATTGCCTCATTCATGTCTTTAAATTCAATGCGAAAAGTTCAATGGACGGGTTCGATGGGAACAACTTTAGGTTGCAAGCCTGACAAAGTGAGCGCGCGAGTTTTGTCAAGCTTGACGAAGACGACCAATATATTGAAGGGTTATCGTGTTATCATCCATGGTTAGTTCAGGCTCTTCTGGATTGAGAAGAATGTCGACGACAGTACCTCGAGCTCCATTGGAAAGATCAGTTTCCACATCAATGTTGCGCGTGACGAAAACACGCACGCCAATGCCAATCAGCCTTACGACCGGCTGCAACTCGCTTGTGCTTCGAGTCTTCTTCTTCAAAAAGTGTCGCTGGATTGCTCGGCGTTCGACTAAGGACGGAAAAAAAAAGGGTGGGCAGGAGGGACTTGTCATGTTCTTACTGTATCGTTACCAAATAAAAACTGAAAAGTGCACCTGCCAACACAAGCAAGGTCAGAGCCGACTATCGGTCGGCACTTCCCAAGTTCATTCTACGGTCGGCTTAAGCGTACTGTAAATATGATTGGCCCGGTTATTGCCTGATCGTAGCAGCGCAAGCGCCAGTCCCCGATTCCTTAGTCTATGATTAAACCTCTCATTATTATGTAGAAAAAAAGATCATGTTCGTATCGAGCATATCGTCTGTTTCCCGACCCACTACGTTATCGTGCCTGAGTCGAGAGTCTCCCATCTCACTGGCACCACGGGCATCCTTGTCCGCGCGATATCTTAAACACTGCCAAATCAGAAGTAAGGGCCGCACTTTGTTGGCAGGGACCTTGTTTACAACGTAAATAGACGTATTGTTGTACAGATTACAAGTACTCAACAGAGGCGGTTCCGGAGCGGAACGATCATCGTGAAGACGTCATCGAATTGACTGAGTCGCTCAGTTCCAAGTACCCGGACCTTGTGTCGTCTTGGGAGCAACAGGTTTGCGAGTGGGAATTTGACATGACAAAAGCCAATCCATTCGAAGTGAGGGCTGCTACCATGTCTAGGGCCGACTCAGAAACAGACACGTCAGGAGCTACCAGCATCACCTAAACCACAGCACCAGAACGGACCCCCGAGCGTCGAACTCGAGGGGGAGTCGAACGTAAGCGCGTCATGCGAACCATCCACACAGACGCCCATAGCTTACGTGATATAAATTCAAATCTTGGGAGTCGGGATAACGTTAATACCGCCTTGTCTGGCCTTACGTAAAGTCACAAAAGCGTCGATCAATCGATCATGCCACTTTTTGAGCGCGTCAAGCAGCAGGCTAAGCTACAAGAAAGGAGGTGGAAAGGCCAAGCATCGATGCTGACGATGCGGCGAGGCGCTCGGACCCGACCAAAATTTTTTACACCAAATAAATAAAATAACCGACCCTTTCATGGTCCGAAGCTTTAATTGCTCTGCCTCGCGACAACACTATGTAACACAAACCACCATTTCTCCTGCTCGCCGAAGCACATTGACAGTCCTCAAATCATTGACAGATACAAGTCATGGCAATTAACCCAGTTCTCCCGCCAGTTGGAACCTTGTACGGCGCCTTTTATTTTGGTACCATCATCTCGACCGTACTTTACGGTATCACATGCATGCAAACGTGAGTGCTGTTCTCTATGGAACCAACCACATGCCCATTCCTCGCACAGATTCTTCTACTATCTTCGGTAAGATTCACGTTTCACGTACTCATTGCCGGCATCAGTTTACCGTGTGTTTGTTCCAGCTATCAGAGCGACCCTTTACGCATGAAGCTCCTCGTAAGTCAAGTTACGAACGAGTCCGTCATCATGATGTAACGTCCTTCACAGGTAGCTGTTTTATGGTAATATTGGTGTTACTTCGGTTCGCGACCCCCCTCATATCTCCCGATAGGGTGGTCAATACGTTCCATGAAGCTTTCACTGTTTCTGGAAGTTCGTTTTTTCATCCACAGCGTTTGGACATCTAGTTCATCTTGTGCCCCACATAGCATATAAATACCTGATGGCTGGACTGGTGAACCCATTGTCATTTATGATCGGGTATCCGTGAGTCATTGTTTTCGGAATCCCGCTTGTCATGTCTTGACTATGTTCCCAGCGACTTCGCCGTAAGTTCTATCTGTGACTTCATTGGAAACCCCACCAATTTGTCCTAGTTACAGCTGCCCTTTGTGGTACCCATCCGTCTTTGTGCCCAGAACCTGTGCTGATATCATCCAGTGCGCAGCCGCAATATCTTCACAAGGCTTTTTGGTCCATCGGATCTACGTTTGTGCGTCTCGCCATCCAAGTCCTTTTTCCATTTACTCACAACCACTCAGTGAGCGGGAACAAAATCGTTGCGCCACTCATATGGGTAAGGAATCTGCACACATGGCGAATTTCAATGTCGTTCAAATCGTCCATGTAGGTTCCGCTAGCTATCATCCAAATCGGTAAGACTTTATAAACAGTACCAGTACGGGCTGAATCCTAATTTTTTTCTTCTAAATCTCAGTGACTTCTACGAGTAAGATGTCGTCGGTTAATCCACATCAGTAACTGCTGACGATCACGATCTTAGTGTATGTTGGAAAAGCGCTGTACAGTGTGGATGGGTTAGTTCCTCTCCTTTGCCCAGACTGCAATTTACTAATGCACGCTTTCTACTCGCTTTCAGCGGAAGCGTTCAAATGGTTTCAATCAATGTGCTCGCCACCAAACCATTTGAGGTAGGGATATGTTTAATGTTCTGAATCGAAGATCTCAGCTAGTGGACAGATCCTAGATAGCATGTTTTGGTTTGTCTCTGCCGTGGTCGATGTCTTTATCGCTATCGTCATGACGTTCTTACTTATCCGCATGCGCGCTGCTACTGGCCTCACAAGGTAAGTGCGCACGACTTTGTGTCGTGTCACCGACTCGGGGGGCATCTGACCATGAGCTTCGGTTCGCAAGGACGGCACACGTCTTGCAACGCCTCATCGTGTTCTCGGTGAATACAGGCATCTGGACGGCTATATTGGCTCTCTTGACCATCATCCTAGTGCGTGTCGTTCCTTACTGGCATGCTTTTCTTACACCATGTCTCATCCACACACTTTAGCTGTATGCCGTCCCGACAAACGTGCTCTACGCTGTGCCCGCAATGTCCATTTGCGCGGTCTACTGTAACGCCCTTCTTGCCAACTTGAACGCTAGGGTGTATATTGGGCGTGAAGATGCGGCACAACATGTCGATTTCGCAATGCCAAGTTTGCAATCGTCTAACAACACCGCGACCGACAGGTGGGAAGGAGAGACACATATGGTCTCTCCCGCACAACGGGTGGGTTTTTATAGTTCAAGCCGGTGTATCAGGTGTTCATCAAACAGTGCTTGCTCCTGCTATGGTGTTTGGAAGACCACGGAGGTGCCGCCGTTTTCGGGTGCTGACCTGTCGACGCCATCAGCGAAAGTGTGGGTTTGAAGGGGTTTGTCAACCTGGTCCATTCTCTTGACTATTCGTTTCTTGACTTCCTTTTCCTCCATCTCAAAGCACTTTTCTATTTTAGATCTGTCTATATCATAGAACTAGCTGTTCATGTGTGTACATAATACTCCTCCAAGACCTTGAAGTCCAAATTAGGATCCAGTAATCTTTATTGACACAACACACATGGGACTGTAAGCGAACATGAAGTATTGATTGTCAGTTTGTTTTCTCTCCTATCCGGCTTTCGTCCCAAGAGTAGGTTCCGAGTCTCGATGCCACTGAACGGGGCGTCCATGTCAGCCCCGAGTGTCCTAAAGCGTCTGATCACGAGACTAGTTGTGAGGAGTATCGAGAAGTAGCTGAAACTCGAAACATTTATTGACTCCGGAATGATAGGGGCATTATTAGACTCGCCTTTCGAGTATCAGCTATATCCTGACCCGAACAACTCAGCTGACACTCGAAACGTCGGTGTGGTAACACCCAATTCATGTAGCTTCGCCACATGACCATTTCTTCTACAAAACATTCTTACTTTTTTTAAATGCCAGTGAGCTTATAGAGTAGTAGATAAATTCTCCTAATAAATATAACTTCAGTAGGGTATTACTACATATGCCCATGGTGACTACTTCACTTTCATGGGATTCCGTTCTAATGGTTCGGTGTCTGTATCCAGGTCAGTCATGAATTGACCCGGCTACTAGATGTGTGAGTGGACGACATGCTGAGAAAAAAAAATGCAAGCGATGCCATACCGGATAAATGCGCAGCTCGCCATCCTTGGATATGGCCATTGTAGTTGCACAATAAAATTGCTCTTTTTTTGTGGTCAAACACTGGAAGAAAGGGTTGGCAGTTCGTGACGGTTTCCACAGATAGCCATTTCGAAGCAGCAGGAGCGCATCTGCATTTTCGTTCCGCCATAGATGTCGATGCATGCTGGACCGCCAGTGATACTCTCTATCGTCAGGCCCCCCCGAAACCACTGGGTGCCTTTAGGTGTTATTGATAGGGCGTCGTTCGGAGATGATGTTGACCAGCAATTTGTCCTGGGATGTCACAGATCATTGGTGGCCCTATATGACTCGGCACAGATGAGAGTTCCATTGGGGCTGTTAGGACGCAGGACGAACTCCCACTCCCTTCAAGTTCGAGGTAATTAATACCTACAATAGTGGTTTGTTGCATGACTGTCCCGACAACGGGCAGAGAGATAAAATAACACAAAAACGAACGCTCACATATCCGTAATTTTGTCTCGCGCTTTGATGATCTTATCGTCACCAAGAAAACCGCCAGCTCTGTAGACGTGAAATGAGATTGTTCTGCGGAGTGCATAGTGCGGGAATCTAGAGAGGGGTGTTCTCCAAGTGCGTGAGAGTTAGATGTGAAACAGGGCATTTACATGTAAATCCCTGAGGTACAACCATGGTGAGCTTAACGACCTGGCATGTTTATGTTAGGTCTCGACCGGGCCGTGGGTCCTGCAGCGTACGAGAATGATATTACAGATGATGGCGATAGAACAAGGGATGCGTTGCTGCGTCGTCAATACCAGAGCGATGTACATACTATTAGACTTGCAGACATGGTTAGTGGTAGGGTTGATTACATAATAAAAATCATGTTCGTGGAGAGTCGGAATATTTTTATTCCCACAGTATTGCAAGTGCACTTGGTGGACGAGGACAAGTTCTACACATTCTCCGTCTATAATTTTGTCCATGGCGTCCAGGATTGCCCTCAACTCCCTCAAGGCGTCGGGTGAGTGCTTGGTGCATTTATATTTCTGTCCAACACAATAACTAGTCCATTTCGACAGCCCGACCCCGCGCAGTCCCAACGGTCGCTCGGGCCATCTCCGCGTATGTCTCTCTGCTTCACTATATGAATAAAGCAAAGTAACACCATCCGTGCAGTCGTTCGATGAGTTCCGCCAACCCTCCGCCACCAGCAGAGCGTGCCTCCGAAATTATAAACAACCTTCCCTCCTCTCCCGGCCTCATCACCAAGACTGGTGCAGCGCTCCTTGGAACGGGTCTCCTCGCCACTGCCATCTCTCAAGAAATCTACGTTGTGAACGAGGAAACCGTCGTAGCTGTCGGCACTTTCATCCTTTTCGCATATATTTACCGGGTATGTGCGTTGGCACCATCTCAGGATTTGTTGCCAAATGTATTTATTGGCCTTGTAGGCAATCCAAGAACCGTACAAGAGTTGGGCAAACGGTCACATTGAACGCATCAAGGGTGTCCTCAACGATGCGCGTGCCGGGCACACACAAGCTGTCAAAGACCGCATCAACTCTGTTGAGGAGATGAAGGACGTCGTTTCACTCACGGAGGGTCTCTTTTCTCTCTCAAAGGTCAGCTGGTACCCTATTGCGATAGCTGGAGCCCAATCTGAATATGTATGGCAGGAAACTGCTAAATTGGAGAACGAGGCTTTCGTGCAGCGTCAAAAGGTCGTATTGGCGAGCGAGCTTAAATCTGTCCTTGACAGCTGGATCCGCCATGAGCAGCAGCAGAAGGAAAGCGAACAAGCTGAACTAGCCAAGAGCGTTATTACAAAAGTCCTGGCTGGCCTCAAGGACGAGAAGACACAAAAAGACATCCTCACCAATGCCATCACAGAGGTTGAGCGTAAGTGATTTCATCATTGGTTATCCATTTTTCTCATTGCACCAATAGGCCTGGTCCAAGCAAAGGCAATCTGAGTGGAGACCTGGTCATACCTAGCTAGATTTTGATAGAAGGATCGTTTGTTACAATTGGAGTTCTTCTATCACACTATTCGCGAGCACAATGTACATGAACCCATAAGACCAAATAGGGCCAAAGCAAAGCAGCCGGGACGACGCGTTGGCGCGTTTGCCACTGGCCAGCACGCGTTCGGGAACGCAAAGCATTCGCTCTTCCCGCCAACATCTTCTTCGCCTCGCTCAATCGTCAGCAAGATGGACTCGGACCTCATCAAGCTTGTCAACCGTCTTCAAGACACATTCAACCATCTCGGTGCGTACCAGCCATCATATTCGTACCCTTGGGCAGCGGGTGATCTTATGTCGCCCAGGCGGTGAGCTGGATATGCCCCAGCTAGTGGTTGTAAGTCGTCTCTCACTCGGGAACAACCGCCGCCCCTGATTTCCATTCAGGTGGGCAGCCAGTCAGCAGGTAAATCAAGCGTGCTGGAGAAGTCCGTCTCGACCTTTGTCTTCACTCTCGATCACTGATGTTGAATTCGCGCACAGCATCGTCGGACGAGATTTCCTTCCTCGTGGTCAAGGCATTGTCACACGCAGACCGCTCGTTCTCCAACTCATTCACACTCCCATTCCGGATCCCTCCTCAAGTCCACCTGCTTATACCGAATGGGCACAATTTCTTCACATCGAAAAGCGTTTCACGGATTTTAATGACGTTCGTCGGGAAATTGAGCAAGAGACATACCGTGTTGCAGGGCAGAACAAAGGAATTAGCCGGTTGCCGATTTCACTCCGGATATGCAGTCCCAATGTCCTGGATCTTACCCTGGTAGACTTGCCGGGACTGACAAAGGTATGTATATGATGTAGTATGCCCTAGTATCTCCTTCCGTAGCCGAGCTAACGTGCGTTCAAGATACCGGTAGGCGACCAACCAAGTGACATAGAACGCCAGATTAGGAACCTCGTCACGGAGTACATCTCAAAGCCGAACAGGTGGGTAGGAGATCGCCGCTTGTCATCTGTGATTGACTAGTTTCAAAAGTGTAATTCTTGCCGTCTCTCCCGCCAATGTCGACCTTGCCAACTCGGATTCATTGAAACTTGCACGAAGTGTTGACCCCCAGGGACGTCGCACGATAGGTGTTTTAACGAAGCTCGACATCATGGATGCTGGAACGAATGCACTCGATATTCTGACCGGACGCGTATATCCTCTCAAACTTGGTTTCATTGGCGTTGTCAACAGAAGCCAGCAGGATATCATCTCTGAGAAGAGCATGTCGGATGCTCTCGACTCGGAATCCGAGTTCTTCAAAAATCATGCCGCGTATCGAAACATTGCACATAAAAATGGGACGAAGTATCTTGCCCGGACGCTGAATCAGGTGTGTAAGGGTGATGAACGATGTGGGATTAAACTACAACCTACGTAGGTTTTGATAAACCATATACGGGAGAAACTTCCCGATATGAAGGCGCGTTTGAACACGCTGATGGGTCAAGCCCAGCAAGAACTCAACACATTTGGTGACGCTGCAATCTTTGGTGACAAAAACCAGGTGGGTTGGAGCTTCAATATGGTTTACTTGATCACCCATCGTCCGTTAGCAAGGAGCGCTAATCTTACGTCTCATGAACCAATTTGCACATGACTTCATCGCATCCATTGAGGGTACCAAAGTTGATATGTCTACGAAGGAGCTATCGGGTGGTGCACGGATATATTATATCTTCAATGACGTCTTCGGTCATGCGCTTGCTGTGATAGATTCCACAGCAGGCTTGGATAATCAAGACATCCGTACAGCAATCCGGAATTCCACAGGTCCACGGCCCTGCCTTTTTGTCCCCGAAGCGGCATTTGATCTATTGGTGAAACCCCAGATAAAACTTCTAGAAGCACCGAGCCTCCGCTGTGTAGAGCTTGTCTACGAAGAACTCGTGAAACTCTGCCATAATTGTACAAGCCCGGTATGGCGATTTAGTCATATTCATCGAAGCACATCGTTTTATGTCACTGATCTTCGACCACAGGAATTAGAGAGATTCCCCCGCCTTCATGCGCAACTGATTGAATGCGTATCGGAACTCTTGCGCGAACGCCTCGGTCCTACATCGGAGTATGCACAAAGTCTCATCGAGATTCAGGCTGCGTACATCAACACGAATCATCCCGCATTCATCTCGGGGTCGGCAGTGGCCGCACAAACGGCGACATCCCAAGCTCCGAAGCAATCAAGCCCGCCACGTGTAAGCTTTAATAACATTTTATCTAATCTGAGCCTTCCGACTGATGGCCTGTGTGATTCCCGTGACTCATTTGCAAAACCCGACATTGGATTACGCTAGCCCGTCAGCGCTGAACCAACAAATGGCTCTCAGACTCCTGAAGATGCGGATGAATCCTCTACCGAAGAACCGGCTGGTGTGAACGGGGTTCCTTCCCGGGATGGGCGCTCTGTATCATCGACACTCCACGATCGAGCACGGACCACGGGATCCTCTCCTGCTGTGGGCACTTCCACCAAGTCTTCATCAAAGCCCCATCATGGTCCTCGGCACTCATCCGTACTCCCATCAACGCAGTCCCACACTCAGCCAAGCGTATCTAGCTCATCGCCTCACACGGCACGGGAGACCTTTTTGAATTACTTCTTTGGCCAAAACGGTCCCGGTCCCGTCGGTGGAACGAACATCGAGCGATTACATGCAGCCTTTCCCCCAATTCCAACAGGTCGGGACATTTCAACTGCAGATACGCCTGGCCCCACTGGGCTCATGGCTGGTAAACGAACACTGGACGGTAATAATGCGGCCTATGATATGAGAAGCCTGGGTAAACACATTGAGGCCGTGAGTGTCGAGCATATGGTTCTCCTTGGGTTCTCTTGGTTGACTTGGTTTTTTTTGTTAGGTGTCGTCGTCCGATAGCAGTTCGCAGATGACGCAACGGGAAGAGATGGAAACGTCACTCATCCGGTCCTTGATCGCCTCGTACTTTTCGATCACCCGGCAAAGTATACAAGATCTCATTCCGAAAGCGATCATGCACTTTTTGGTCAATTATTCGATGAAAGAGGTGCAGAATCGGTTGGTGGCGACGTTGTACAAGCCAGATTTGTTTGCGGAGTTGTTGAACGAGGACGAGGCGCTGGTCGCTGAACGGACGAGAGTGAAGGCGCTTTTGGATGCGTACAAGGAGGCCTTCAAGACGCTCTCTGACGTCAACTTGAAACCACTATAGACGTAGCTCCTTTCGGTTATTTATCTGTTGTTTTTGACTCTTTGCAAGTTTTTCAATCTGATGGCACTCCCAACTGAGACGAGTTTATTGACTTGAGCCAGGATGAGAGCCAAGTGATATTTGCACACAACCACACGTACGTTTCCAAGATACCCAACGAAAGCTAAGAGGATGATGCCCCAAAAGGTCATGCGATATATATCCCGATCGTGACGGGTATCTGACTGGCCAAAAATATACGGCTACTTTATTGGACTTTGGTAAGGTACTGACACGGAGCCACAAGCTTGGAAGCACTCGCAATGGCACAAGACCCAAGACCGGGGAAAGGTGTGAGCGAGGAGGAGCAGGAACGACCCCTTCAACGACACCCAACCCCGTGCCCCCCCCCCTCCAACAACAACGGACAACAAAAGTTCAGACGAACGACAACAGATGCCAGGCGCCACACGCACAGCAAACACGGCCCCAGTGGGCCCACATCCAACGCGAGAACGGTGCGATCAAGTTTCGGAAGACGACCCTGGGTGGCCTTTGACGGCAATCCACTTGTCTTTGGCGGTGAGTTCCTTGGAGTCAGAGAGGGCGCCGGCAAACTTATCCGGCTCCTCCTCCGACGTCATACTCTCCTCCGTGTCCGCCTCGATGCCCCCATTGCTGATGTCCGACTCCGAGGAAGACGCGGATTCGCTGTGGATGACGGGAATGATGGTGTCGATGGGCATGAGCGTGCTCGTGGAGATGATGCCCTCGAGTTTCATGGCAGCTTCGGCACGATGCGCCTTCTTAGATTTGGATCGATCCCTTTTCTCGAGCTTCTGTGGAGGTTGCGACGGAAGACAAGGTTGGCACGAGAGACTACGAAAGAAGGGGGTGCTGACCTCTCTCATCTCTCTCTCTTCTTGCTGGATTCGGAAAGTAGATCAGCACAAGTGGGTGAGAGTTACGGGGCGGGGGGGGGAACATGTTGAATTTACCTCCTTGGCAACCCTCTCTTCCCTCTGTATGGGGACATTGTCAAAAAACGAAGATTGGAATTGGAATTGGAACTGCACCTCTTTACGTTCTTTCTCTTCCGCCTGCTGTTGTCAGTCAGTCGGGGTCGGTAGTTTGGTTCTAAAGCATCACTGCATACCTCCTTCTTTTCCTTGGCTTCACGCTGCTGACATGTCAACCATCTTTACTTGACACTGGCATTGCGTAGACGTACCTCTGCTTTCTCCTTCTTGAGCTTTTCGCGTGTCTCGCGTTCCTGAATGATCCTGGGGGAGGGGTGTCAGTACCTTTCGGACATTTTCGGACATTCACCGACCAATCGCTGACTTCGTCCACACACTCCCTTGGGCGGACTTTGTTCTTGAGGAGGTATCCTTGCAACGCCGCCACCTATGACGGAAGCATCGGGAGACTGAACCCAGATGCTAAAAGGGAACGCACGCTGAGTTCGCCCTCGGGGATGGTATCCGCAAAACGCTTGGCGAGCTCCGCAATCTCAGCCTCTTCGAGTACCGGAATAGCGTGTCCGGGGGCCTTACGTTTGGGGAGAGGCAGGTTCTGTTGCGACACGTCATTGCTTTCTTGTGACGTGGTCGCTGTCGATGACGCAGCAGGCTTGCAGGGGAAGAAACATTTGAAAATGCCCTCTGCTTGCCACTTTGTTGCATGGGTAAAGTTCACCCACACGTCCATGCGGCCCGGTCGGCTGAGTGCTGGGTCGAGACGCTCGATATGGTTGGTCGTGGCAAACAAAAGGCTTGAGATAAGGGTGCGAATTATTAGCAAAACCCACGCAATTCGGTGATGGAATGCTCACCGGCCCTCTGCCGCAGCGACGCCGTCAAGGCTGTTCAACAGGCCACTCAGACTAAGCGTAGAGCCATCATTTGTCTCAGGATTGCTGGGCGTTGATGTAGCTGTCGCGGGTGCGCCAGTGGATGATGAATCACGACTGACGGAGCGCGTGAAAGCAGCGTCCAAATCCTCAAGAAGTAAGATACATCTAAAATTGAATGGCTTAGCACGGCCTGTCGGGAGGAAACACACGTAAACCGACCTAGACGGTACATGTCCCATTAATGTCGTCAATGTATTATCACTCATCCTGTAGAGAGAGTTGTCAGTATAACCCAGAAATGATGATAGCCATAAATAGCTTTACCCCTTTGATGACAAACTGACGACGTAAATGTCCAAACCCAGTTCGCCAGCCAATGAATGAATCAGTGATGTCTTCCCACTGGGTAACAATGGATCAATGATTAATGTCTGGCATATAACTTCGTGCGAGGCCATCATACCTTCCCGGAACACCGTAGAGGAGGTATCCTCGGCGGAATGGAATGCCTACCGCGAATCCGATGAGCGCGAGTTATCACATCATCATATTTCACCCACCTCTTTCGGCATACCTGGGAGATGAAAGTGTTATTTGATGGCCTGGGAAGAGTCTAGACCTTACTCACCAATCCTCAGAGCACAAAAAGTCTTTGCAATCAGCCAAGAGCATATCTTTAACTCCTGGTTGAAGCACAATAGAACTCATTGGCCGCTTTTGGCGGGCTCCGTTCCACCTCCAACAGGCATAGGTCCTGACAAGCGCGCGCGTGCCTGTGTAAGCGCCATCGTCACCTTACGGAATTGCCGACTCACGTATCAGCCATGAAGATATGGACGCGGTGTTCAGCATCTTTCTCGTATTCGCGCTTCGCTTCCAAGACTAGTTTCTTGAGAATGTCGTTGCTGCGAGCGACGACGCTAAAACCAATGTGAGCTCTTGAACCGGACGAACGGGAGCATGACCTCGCTTTACCTGATCTTGAGAGACGCGCCGTGACCATAGTCTGGGTAACGTTTTGTGCGCGTTATCTTTCAAGGCCGGCAATGAATGAGTTTTCCGAGGACCTCGTCAAGTATGATAACAATTGAATACACACCCTCAGCCAATGACCACGGTAATAAATTGTGTGAGTTGTGTCTGCCGACAACGATCAGAAGTGGTTACGGACCATGGGAAGGCCATATCTGGTGAACTCTACCTAAACTTGGCATGAACGCCACTTTGCGTTTTCGACGGCCGTGTACGAGAGCATCTTCGTCCTCGACCTCATCTTCGTCTTCCAGGTCACCGGTGGTTGACTGCGTGAGACCGTTGCGACTAACTGTACGCGTCGTTATTTCAAATTCGCGACTACGCCCCCACGCAGGTTGCTAGATTGCACATGAGCGGCGCAGAAACTGCGAGAGTGTGGGTCCACTTGCCTTGGACAACCAATGCATCAACCTGCGACCCGTCAGTCTGAAACACACCAAACTTGAAGGACGCCGCTCACCAATCATATGGGTAATCCTCCTGGCTAAAGTGCGCGGTCAAGAAAAACGCTATGGTAAAAGGCTGAGTGTCCAGGTTTGACTGCGGAGGGGAGCTACAAGCATACAGTCAATGAAACCATTCCAAGCGGACATGGAAGCTCGTCTCGCAGTTTCGACAGTGCCCCCGATGACGACGAGTTTCTGCAGTAGAGGCTCAGATTCAGCGTGGAGGGTGGTGAAAGAGGTGTTGTATGGGTACCAGGGTATCCTGAATGGCGTTGGTGTTCATCCCCAGTGGGGAAAGCATGTTTTTCAAGGTGTCCATGTTGGTGCAGGAGCTAGCGAAGAGGAGGGGAGCGGGGAGTGAGATGACTCGTTACGGCCGGTATTTAAGTGATTTATTAGCGCCTCGTGCACAAATATAATATGTGCAGGGTAGCAAGTGAACAGGACGGTATCAATTACTCTCGGTAAGACTTCCCGGATAGAAAAAAGCGCAATCGAGAATACTTGGTGATGTTCTTGACGTGCGACTTCAGTCTGAGGTCACTTCGTAACCATACTCGGCTGCCAGTCGCAAGTAAATTCATACTGCTCATATAATTCACAGCGACAGCCTGGGTACCAGGTTACGTCTCGACCCCGGCGCAAACGAGCTGGTACTACGGGACTGCGGGAGAGGTGCTGCGATATGACCCCCTCGCTGTGGTGGAACGATATTTACAGATCCGGGCGAGGTCCCGCTCATTACGGCAATGTGGTTTCGCGCGTACCCAGGTATGCCATTCGACTTAGCGAATCTCAGTTGGCGATCGCCTTCAAAGGCCCGTGGTTGTAATACATACATAATAAATGGGCCACGCTGTAAGTAGAACGACTTGGATGCTTCAAGCGGGAGCAGCAGACAGCCCGGGTTGCGTGGCAAAACCGCCGGTCCGCTAAGCCACCCCCCTCGTAATGAACTGAGCTGATCGCATGGGTAACGTGCAAGCCCTTGGATGTTAGCAACCTGTCACCCTCATGAAAGGGGGGCGACGACACAGAGAATGGAACACAACCAAAGACCCCAGATCGTCATGTTTGTCGGGGAGGCGGTAATGTTCGAAATCGTCGGATCTAACGCCGAATCAGATCCTTGGGGTAACTTGAAGGTTCACAGCCGCCCAGATTTCGGACACGCACAGCGGTGAGTGCCCACCGCCACCGTCTCTCATGTGAGGCAACTCCGCTACAGCAATCTCCTGAGGCGGTGGGTGGTCCTTTCCAAGTCCCCTTCTGGCATTAATACAGGAATGAATCGTGCCTCATTCTCACACCGACCCATGCATGAGACCCCCCCCTGTCGGCAGCGAAGCCGAGTCGTACCGATGCGCAAAGAGTCATCGCTCACGGACCCGAGAGCTGCAAGATCTTTGGCTCATTTTCCTTGCGGCTCCAAGTGAACCAGGTCCTGAACAAGCCGAATCCGCAGTGCAGCCTCAAGAGGTCTAGACTCTGCCACACAAGTCATTTGATGCATCATACGCTACTCATATTGCGGGCTGATGAGTTTTCCTCTTTGAATATTCAGTTTCACGAACTCGGACCAAGTGCTGCGAGCCATGATCTCACGGTGCTGCGCGGGTCTATGAGTTCTTAATATCAATCAATGCGCCACTGCAACTTGCGCTTGGAGTCCACTGCGGCATGGATGCTTTGTGGTAGATCTCGCTGGGAACGCCATCAGCCCATAATATCACACAAGAGGGCGCACACAAGCCCAATTCTGTTTTCTCAGTGCTGATCATCTACAGCATTCAAGAAGGATCAGATCTGAGACCCTTGTCATCTTCTCCAGATAATCTATGGTAATAGCACATCTACAGATTTTCCTTTTGTGGACGCAGGCTTGTTTCATTGTCCAAATCTACTACTGAATCATGACCTGGGCACCGTGTTGGTGGCGCGCCAAGTGGGTGAGCAGAAACGGCGCTGCCATCGCGATTGTGACACGCCACACTCAAAGGTTAAGGATGAACTGAACGATTTGTTTCGAGAAGACTCTCATACGTAACTTGAGTGGCGCACCTCCGTGGACGTATGTGGATACCTTTCCGGTTCGTAGAACCCCTTTAACACTTTGTGGTAGACAGAAGGCACGTCAGTGGCTGCAAACACGCGATGTCAGGCAGGAAGTGGCGCCTGTGTCTTGTCAACCGTGTGCCCTAAGGGGTCTCAGTGAACGTGATTATGGCGTCGATGATGAACGGAAACGTTGACCTGCTGACGTAAGGAGTTGTGTGGTCTGCCTCAGTTGATAAATGGTACGGACCCACCGGATGATATGTCGTTTCCGCGGTGGTCAAGTGTTTCAGACAATAAAGTCTCGCAGGGTTGGATTGCTCCTGCGGGCCATCACCTTATTGATGAACACTTCATTGCTGATGAGCACCAGTCACGTCAACGGAGATGAGGGAGGCACACTCTTTGGAACAGCTATCAATTAAAAGAAGCGATGTTAAAGAGTGGAATATAGATTCATACTTTGATCATTGGTGCTGCGAGTTGAGTGAAGGTTACGCCACATATGTCAACGAAATGCTAAACGGACATGCGCAGCAGGCGCTGCACACTGGTGGAAAGACCAAACCTGGAGCTCGAAAAGAAGTCGTCGGCAAATGTACTCGTGACATTTCGGAACGCTTGAGCACATACATCATGTTCAAGCAACCCTGCGGTCGGCTGGCACACTGGAACAACATTCATCCCTGAAACATACAGTCATAAGTATGCGCATTGAGTGGTACATTGCAATGATGATAGATAAGGCCAGGAGGATATACCGTAATGCAGCTCACTTAGTCTCTACGTAGGAGCCCACCCATCTCCATCTCTTCAGCTTCATCCCTCGGAGCAGAGATGACCAGACCTTCCGTCATTTCTCTCTTCACGCAGAGTTGCTCCGCGATTATTACCGTCCAAGCAGACCCTGCAAACACGACAAGCCAGAAGAATAATGAAGTAGGAATGGAAGCCGAGTAATATGTCGTGATCACCAGGTGATTGAACACTAATGTTAATGCAAAGTCCAAGACGAGGCGAGGCCGCCGTATGAAAGTGTACAAGTAGTAGATACTATTTGATAGGTGAGTTAGAGCATGAAAGGGCGCAGCACGGAATACGTACTCCGCTGAAGAAGCAATCAACCAGGATGCAGCGATGACCCAACCTCGTATAGGGTCTGTCCGTCCGTCCCATCGGCCATCTTCCCACCCGCCACCCACTTGTTTCCCGCCACTCCATGCGCCGTAATAGGAGCTCCATCGCTCCTCACCTTGGACGCCGCGGACAGTCGGTTGACCAGCCATTTCTCTCCAGTCCATTACCATGCCTAAATGACGTTGTATTTTCCTGGGTGGGCACATTTCCAGAAGGAGTTACATACCAACATTGGCGGCACCTCCTTCATACGTGAGAGAAGTTGGCTCCGCAAGGACTGCAAGCAGTGGGGGAATGAGGATAGAAAGAGTCAGGTAATGCAATGTCTGCATGGATACAATCTAATAGCAACGCGTATAAGAAATGTAAATAGCGATAAGAAAAGAGATACCTGAGAAATAAGCAAGACAGGGTCCCAGCTGCTCTGTCGTAGAGGTGTCATGATGTGTGTGGTGTGGTACAGAACTTCCCGGACCGAGTGACGTTTGTCTTCAACAGCCCAAAAGCGGGGAACTCGGGTGTCCACGTGATCACGCTTACATAAGATATAAAGCATTTCCGATCACTCGATTGCCTAATTCGCTTGAGCCTCTGAATCTGGCCACTTTCAAACCTTCAGGAAGCGCGTGCGATGCTCAACCCAACGTACGAACGCATTTCTGACAATGATGTGGACGATGGTCTCGCAGACATTCCCTCTCAGCTACCTCGCGTCAAACCGCGTCCAGACCTCGTCGTGCGACCACCAGTCTATTATGGAGATGGTCCATTCGACCCACCGAGTTCAGAGGAGGACTCGGACGAAGACCGTTTCCTGCATAAATCAGAACACCACGGAGCACTGGATCCGGGTGAATTTGGTGACTCGGAGCCAGGGAACGGCTTACGAGAGGGAGGTGGTAAAGTCAGTACCCTGCGCAGCACAATACGTTGGAGTTCATCATCCACTTCATGCTTTAGCGTCCGACTGCCCTGAGGTATCTCATATACTCTCTGGCATCATTGGTGTTCCTGTCGGCCTGCATTGGCGTGTTTGCCGCAACCAATCTTTATCATGGGAAGCCGTACCGTCCATCAGGAGGGCGTAAGGTATCGCTCGACCACATATTCAACGGGACCTTTAGCCAATATATGCAATATCTTCACTGGGTCCCTGAAGGTGTGTAGACGATGACCCATCATCGTTCGCCGCTCATGTGGCATTAGCTGGAGATGGCGTTTTCTCGACCTTTCAGAACGGACAAATTCTGCTTGTCGACCTGAAGACAAGTACAACCACTCTGTTGGTTTCGCTTACTGAGATCAAAGACGTAAATGATTGCTTCCTTTCCAGGCACATATTCGCTGAATCTCCCTGCAGGAGAACGGTCAGCTGATTTTTTGGACTGACTGGAAACTTTCTCCAGACATGAAGCACATCCTTGTCAAAGCAAATCATCACAAGGTATGCACAAGTTCTCCATAGTTCTTCTGAATCTCAAACAGTATTAGCAATGGAGACATTCGAGCTTCGGCAATTACTACATTCATAATTTGGAGACCAAGGCTACCTATCCACTTCTTCCGCCTACTAATCCCCCAGTGACGGCATACGCAACCTGGTCGCCTACTGGTGAATCAATTGCTTTCGTTGCTTCTAATGATCTCTACATCCTTCCGTCGCCGTCGTGAGTTTTTTTTTTGAGAGCCCGTAAATTTGCGGTTTATTTTAGCTTCTAGTGCTTCGACCTCATCCATCCGGGTGACCACAAGTGGCAATGCGTCATTATTCCACGGTGTACCGGACTGGATCTACGAGGAAGAAGTCTTTGCACAAGATTACGCGCTCTGGTGGTCTCCTGACTCATCAAAAATCGCGTTTCTTCGCCTCGACGAAACTGCCGTCGAGGAATACAGATTTCCCATCTATAACCCAACTGAGGATTCCTACGCCATTATCCCATATACGGAAGATGTGGTGATTAAATACCCAAAGCCAGGTTACAATAACCCACTCGTATCAGTGCACGTTTTTGATCTTGAAGCTTATTTGAGTCAGTCGGAGTCTGCACCAACCTCCGCTGCAGATAAAGCTGTTCTTGACCTCAGGTGGTCCGGTAGCTTCCCTTCAAACAACAGCATCATTAACGAAGTTACTTGGGTTGACAATTCAACGTTGGTGTTGAAGGAAGTCACAAGAGCTGCTGATCACGGGAACGTCGTGCTGTTTGATTTGGGTACTGCAAGTTCCGGGGGAATTGCGACGGGCGAAGTTGTTAGAAAGCTTGGCATCGATGGCGAAGAGGGTGATGAGGGTTGGATTGACGCAGTTAGTAACCCTTTAGCTGATTCACGCCCTGGGACTCATGTAATCCGCACACTGACAGGGACAGAATATCCACCCAGTCCCAGCAAGCCTACGATCTGGCGATTCTCCCGCTTACCTGGACATCGTTTCCACCCAAGATGGGTATAACCATATTGCCCTCTTTGACCCGGCCACTTCCACCACGCCACGTTTCCTTACTTCTGGTGCCTGGGAGGTTACAGACGGTATTCAAATGGTAGATGCCCAACGGGGATTGATGTGAGCTTAAGATTTTAATGTCCGTTGGCTGACTCGGCACATGATGCTAAAGAAATGAATTTAAACAGTTATTTCCAAGCTGCACGTTCGTCTATCGAACGTCATCTATACTCAGTTCCGATCTCATCACCGAACACTGACTCACTGGTTCCCCCTACCCTCCTAACCGACGATTCGACGCCGTCTTCCTATTCCGCCAGCTTTTCACCTGGTGCGGGGTTTTATTTACTAGATTATTCAGGTCCGAGTGTCCCGTGGCAGAGAGTGGTGGATGTCAGCAGACCAGGTAATTTCGGTGTTTCAGCGGGATCGATTGCGGTTCACTATTTGATTTGCAGACTTTGATTATGTCCTCGCTGATAATGCCGCATTAAACACAACACTTGGAGAATTCGAGGCGGCAACCATCACGTACTCGACGATTGATAGCGATGGTTATGGTGAACCATTTGTTCCGATCTCAAATACCCTGTCGCTTACCGGATCTCAGAGCTTAACGTGAAGGAAATGCGGCCGCCTAGCATGGACGACTCTGGGCGCACCAAATACCCAGTTTTATTCCTCGTGTGCGTTCTGAGTCCTGGTTTGTATCCATGTTTTTCTGATTTTTGATAGTTACGGTGGTCCTGAGAGTCAGAAAGTCAGCCTCGAGTACAAACGTGATTGGCATGATTACCTCGTCTGCACCCTACAGTATATTGTTGTCGTGGTCGACGGGCGTGGAACCGGGTATAAGGGACGTCGATTGCGCAATCCAGTTAGGTACAATCTGGGGTTCTGGGAAACTCAGGATCAGATCAATGCTGCACGGTGCGTGTTCTGTGCTTCTTTTTTCCAGTTGTCTTCTGCCCGCTCAAGTTGTTCCCAGCATCTGGGCTGGCAAGGACTACGTAGACCCGAAACGCATTGGCATTTGGGGTTGGGTAAGAGCACCTGCACTGTAATCACCGCAGACTCTTATGGCTGTCAACTGTAGTCTTATGGAGGGTTCATGGCTTCCAAGGTCGCCGAAGCTGATGCCGGAATCCATTCCTTGGCTATGGCTGTAGCGGTAAGTCAGGATTCGCCTAATTCCATTTTGCTGCTTAGCTCGGTTTATAGCCGGTCACAAGCTGGCGATTATACGGTAAGCAAGGTTTTCTCGCAAACACCAGGGTAGCTCATCCCGCGGTTACAGATTCAATTTATACGGAGCGATACATGGGCCTTCCCAACGATAACCCGGGTGGATACATCAATGCTTCGATCTCGCACGTGGAAGGGTTCAAGAACATAGACTTCCTATTTGCCCATGGGAGCGGAGATGATAACGTCCACTTGGCCCACTCTGCGCACCTACTCGACATGCTGACAAACGAACAAGTCCGGAATTTCAGGTTTAGGATGTTTACCGACAGGTCACTTGCACGTTCTTTCGCTCCGTCGCTAATCGCTGATGATCTGCCTGCACACAGTGACCATAGCATCTCCAGAAGAGGTGCTAACAGGGAGGTGTATGAGTACATGGCACTCTTCCTCTTAGAGAAGTGGGGCAAGGGAGGTCGTCGTCGCGGTTGGTGACGACCAAAGGATCTTCGGTTCCCCTAAGAGGCGCCATGTATTCAGTAAACTCGCTTATTGACATAATCGGACCAGATCTCAAGCAAAGTTTGACAGCCTACACACGGCAGGCATCATGCTTAAGCGTTCAGCCTACTGGAGTTTAGCCATACTGCGGAAACGTCGGAATGTTGAGGGGGGGGATTCGTGTGCTCATTCTTTAGGCGTGTATTCACCGTCGCCCGGTGCAACGGTGATGTGTTTCGCCTCGCCGCCTTGCCAACGCGGCGCAGTTGCTGTACACTCGGTTGTTCCAAGGTGGGCAAGCCTGCTAAGCACACACGTCATTGGTGACGAAACACAGGCGAGGGTTGTTCGCTACCCAGTCACATCACAAGATGAACCACACGATTTCCAAGCCACCCACGACGATCATGGGCGCTCGGCACAAACAAGATTCGACCCGCATATCTTGTTTCCAAAGATCTATCGTATCTATCGCCTATGTCGAGTACATAAGCGGTTTGGGGATACGCACACGTTGCTCGTTTCGCTTCGTGAGAGGGGGAGAATGGGATATGAAGCAAGTACGTCCTCCGGTTCAGGGATATGTCTCGAGGTCGACCCACCCTTTGCTTTGCGAGAGCGGCGAGTCTACCCTCGTATTCGGCTGTGAAAGTGAGTGACCTTGCGTGTTCCTCGAAAGGCGTCGCTAAACACACTGTTCTGTGAAAGGAGTTATCCATGAACCCAGTGGGTGTGGGATAGCGACCTCCTCTCTCAAGGATGGGGCCCGGGAGGGGGGGGGGGGAGTATTTGAAATGCTGCCACACGGACTGGGCTTGCGCGTTGTAGACGCGTTTTCTTATTTTCTCGATAGACGAACGCCAGTCGCGTCGCTGTTTACGGTGGTGAAAAATTTTCAATCGATCATGCTCATGATTGATCGAGCCTTGCAGCACCCAGCCTTTCTCTCTCTCTCTCTTTCATTTATTTCTTGCCGAAAATCACCTGGCAGCTCTCCCCCCTTTTTTTTTTCGCTAGGTTATGTTTTGTCCAGGAACGTTACTATACATACGAACGACCGACCAAAAACAAGACCAAAAAGAAAAAAAAAGGGGGATCAAAAAAAAAACGTGTCGACCGTCTTTGCCCTAGATCCTCGAGGTCAGGTTCGCATCCGCCGATACACGATATAGAAATGGCGTCATGGAGAAACGTTTCTTTTATCTTTTCTTCTTCTTCTTCTTCTTCGGCACGGGGGAATTGGAAACAAAAAAAAGACTCCTTTCGCTTGGACGACAAGACGCGGACGCGTTGATTCCATGCGCACATTGTGGATTTCCGCCTGTTTTTGCATTTTGGCGCAGGCTCGCGTCGCCTAGTACGAAGCTACACCAACGATCACGGTGAGGAGGTGACCACACCAGCCTTTGGATGCGCTGCCGGTCAACTTGAAAGGCTTGAAAGGAGGGGGGGGGGGGACGGGTTAGGTGATGTGATGTGATGTGATGTGATCGTTTTCGCGCTGAAATTTGACGAGACCCTGGCAATTTCTAGATGTCTTGATCAATGATCGAGTTTGCACCCACTGAGTCCGACGGAGAGGACCGCTCACTCGAAGACGATACGCCTTGGACCTAGATCTAGTGATGCCCCTTTGAGAGGACTCGGAGAGGCTGCGAATGATCGTTGGGAGGGGGGGGAATCTGATTAGTATGGTGTGTGATATTATGGCGCCATCCACTCGATGAGTGATCAAGTTCCTTGAGTCGAGTCGGTGCCGCTGAATGAGGAGAAGAAGCTAGACCGATAGATTGTTTCCCCCCCTTCAACCCCACACACACACACACACACGCCCACACTACCACCACCACCTATCTATCTATCTGGGCCGAAACCACGGTCCAGGGGGCGCAGTGTGATCGGCCATCTGTTTGTAACGAGTTGAAAGACACTCGCACGATACCCCCACACACACACCGTGTATGTAGACCAAATTGCCAACATGGGGATTTTGTCTCTAATCAGATCGTGTAGACCCCCGTGGAATTGAATATATCCAATAGGAATATCAGATAGATTGGAGCCGCCACATCCCCCTCTTTCAAGTTGAGCTCGAGTAATCGCTATCGAGGTAGAAAATCATCGGGCGCGATTCGATTCAACATCCAAGTATATGCATATGCAAGCATGATCCAAAACAAACCTGATCACACCGAGGTCGTTCTTATCTAAACATCTTGGAAAGTTGTCAGGTTGGGTCTGGAGGAGCTCGCGAACTTGAAACGCTGTTCTCTGATCCGCCCGCCGTTACTTAAAAAAAAACATGATTTGACGACGACTTGCCATGGGAGATCGGCTGAGTGGGCAGTTGTCGCCTGCCACTCCAAGGCAAGAACATCATGATATGATATGCATCTTGTTCATTGACAAGCACGGG
>JBBPQT010000215.1:0-22606 GCA_038092715.1 Boletus smithii | reverse complement strand
GTGAACTGTCAACACTGTGGTTTCCGAGTGATCCTTTCGCAGAACTTGTACGTACCCATCATACTGCCAACAGTCCGAGGTGGTTAGAGGGTAAATGGTGTCCTGTCCACGCAGATAAGGAGTCTAACATTCTCACCATGCACGTGTAACATTACATTACGTTGCTTGCAAGGTTTCTTGCGCATGCGGGTCAATAATGACTCAGTACTAGTAGTACAAACACTGAAGCGAGCAGTGGAGCCTCCACGCACGACGCAACGGGATCGAGCTCACTAAGTTGTCAGGCCTACTCGATGCACACGAAACCTAGAGACAGCTGTTCATGGACTATACTTATGTAAGACGCTCGCTACACTAGTTGTATCGCTCAGTTCTCCGAGTCTTCTGAAAACGACTAGCATTTAGACCAGTCAATTCCGTGGAGAGACACTTTTTAATGTGACTTTCTATCTCTCTCGGGAGCTGCCTGGTCCATCTTTTTGACTGAACAAGTATCTTCTCAATGTCAATATACCCTTCCGACGATGCAACTGGAACAGAACAGTCTAGCACTGTAACACCAAGCGCGTCAGTATTCTTCGAAAAACTTCAACCTTATTATCCACTGCAAAATCTGACTGTACAAGCATGCATCGAAGCGTTACCTCCAATCCTGGGAACACCCTATCGACCCCTCGTCGAAGGGCACAAAGTGAGTCATCGTTACCTCGTCTGTCCCCCGATTCCGAGCCGAACGGTGAACAAACTGGAGTACCGCCCACAGTTACGACACGATCCTATGGTGACACCGCTCTGGCGAGACTGGCACAACCTTCTGCACCTGGTGAGGGCGGCAAGACCGGGCCACGAAGTGACTCCAACGAAAAAGTCGTACATACCGTATACGAGAACCCAGTGTCTGGGTTACTAGGGCAATATACCTTCTTTACACCTGAGGAACAGATTGAGGTCAATGGATTGTTGTACGTCCGCCATGTCAACGCCGCTCTAGGAACAGCACGTCTAGAAACCATAGATCATCCCGAGGCCTCGTGCTTAAGAAATGAGGGCGCGCACTGGCAGGGCACGTTCCGTCAAGAGACCGTGGAAGGTCTGACAATGCGGCATTGGATGTACCAGCTGGCACCAATGAGTCAGGTTTAGAAGAAACACCGAGGAAGGCAGAAACAAACCTTGCTGCAGATGACAGCATCCTGATCCAAAGGAGAAAGTATGCTGTGACGACGGCACGGGATAACGACTCTGAAATGACTGGGGAAGAGAGTATCTCCCAGTCGAAGGGCAAGGAGGTCGACCCCTTGAATTGGGGCGACGTCCATCTAAACGATGATGTTGAGGTACAGCGCGGCGCCGAAAAGCTGAAATGAACAACGAACCTCAACAGCCAACAAGGAAAGCATGGTGGGTTGGCGCGCGACGAGCGTCATTTTAGAGCGCACCGACTCCACAAAGTAGTTTGGTTCAGCACAGAATATGCGTTCGCAATAAACATGATACAGTATATCGTAAACATACAGAACAACATCGTAGCAAAAATCCTGAATACAACATACGAGCAAGAAAAGCGTGAGTAGAAGACGACCGAAAGCATCACAGTATTTCCAGCACCTCCACACGAATATTCTTTGGAACGTTCTTTCCAGTCCCACGAACAACGATCTCATGGGCAGCAGCGACCCTCCTGTACGCACCATCTGACTGTTGCAAGAGTAACAGTGCGCTGAAGGGTTGTCCCAAGTGCGCGATCAACTGCAGGGCTCGTGTGTATGTGTCCAATGGAGCGGACGGGACCTCCTCTATAATCGAGGCATGCACCAGCTCACCATCCGTATCCGCAGCACTGCTCCCCAAGTGCGAGTACGACTCCGCATACGACTCCAATCTATCATCCAAAGTGGCCGCGCCGTGAGGCTCAAGGAAATTATGGACCCTCAGGTCCACGAACACCAGTCTCCGTGGTTCCTTCAACAGGAGCGAGTCCGCCGTGGTGAATTCCACGTCCCCAAGTCCAGTTGTCTCAGCACGATATATATTCTCTTGCTCTTTTCTGAGGCTTCTCACCCCGAATACGATGCACGGCAGGTGAAGGCGGAAGTGAGCAAATCGTACCGGCTGCAGGCGGGTAACCCGATCGTAGATCACCAGAGCATCAGCGAATGGGAAGACAGCCCGTAGCTCATCCGTGCGTTTGTCCAATTCGTCTTCTTCAAGGCATGGAGGAACAAATGGTTGTTGGCTGTAAACGGCTGGGGAACTGGGAAGGCAGCTATTACACGTGGATGACTCTCCGGTCCACGCAAGCAACCTCACTTGACCGGAACGCGTCACGATCTCCTCTAGAATGCGACCATGCGCAGACTCTTTTTCGTCCTCAGCTAGCGGGCAAACCATCTTTAGAAGAGTCTCTCCAATCTCCTTTATGGATCCAGAAGTATACAGAGATTCACACAGGCGCTGCCACGCGATGACCTCGAGGCTATCGAAGTTCCAGTTGAATATCTTTCAAACAAGTGAATATATATACCGCAACATGGTGCAAGGAAGGCGTACGAGAGAGATCGTCAGTAAAGGATTAGGATTTTCGGAGGTGGAAGGGGTCTTTGCAAGCTCGAGCGTCTGCACCGCATTTTCGTAGTCCCCTTGTTTCAAGTACATATTCACCAGTACCTGCTGAGAATGTCAGCAATGATGTTTGCTGCCTGCCATTGCATGGTGTACACGCCTGGATGTAGTGGTATTTCGTCTTTTCATCGGCAGCAGTGATCAAGCCACGAAGGCGTGATGCTGCATGTTTATACTTGCCGCACATGAACATGAGGATAGACTAAGTGGAATGAAACTTAATCCCAATATATATGGAATATGTCAAGTACGCACCTTGATGACCAAGAGAAGCATGATATCACTCGGATCGCCGTCAAGAAACACAAAGTCAAAGTCATCAAATGCAATATCCTGTTTACCTGCACCGACGAGGGCGAGGGACCTTGCGATCTGACCTATAGGTGACTCTTCGATCTGGAGGGACTTTGCATAGACTCGGGTAAATATAGGAGTATCAAGGGAGGGAGAAAGGTTACCATTTCGGCGTCCTCAATCGCTGTCCTCCATTCTCTCAAGCGTGCTCGTATGAGAGATCTAGCCGCAAGCGCGTGGTGGCTGGGATCGGAACACTGCACAATGTCTTCCGACAATATCGACTCGGTGTCCGTTGGGTTGCCTTGCGTCCATGATTCGAGCACTGCGTCACTCACTTGCATGAGTGGGATCCGAGAAATCTGAGTTACACGGAGGTAATCTCGGGGCAGAAAGTCACCGGGACTGTGAACTGTGATTCCCTCGTCACGTCCGCATGCAAGGTACCTCCCGTCGTGGGATATAGCAATGCAATTAACTGCTGTTGCATGGTCGAGGATGCTGCCAATCTGTTGGCGCGAAGTATAATCCCAAAACGAGACTGAAGAACCTGCGGAACATGCGATGAATCGACCGTAGGTTACAACAGACACCTTGTTGTCGCCGTTTTGGATGGGCCACTCTGAGCGAACAGATGTAGATGTGTCTAAGCAGGTGATCTTGCCAGGGGAAGCAACGAAGATCTGTTGGCCATCGGAGGACCAGGCGAGCGGAGTGACTGGTGCCCAAGTGACTTGAACCGGGATTTCGAACAATTTGTTTCCAGAGTGAGCATCATAGACACCAACAAATGTATGTTGATACGTGGCTGTGGCGATTCGACTGCCATCTGGAGAAAATTTGACACCAACAACGGCAGCGGCGTGCTGCAGGGGAGGGATGACTCTGATGCCAGAAATGATGTTAAAAATCCGGACTGTATAGTCTTGCGATCCAGAGGCGATCCGCGTGGAGTCGCTTGACACGTCGACTGCATAGACATAACTCGTATGTTCTGAAATTCGAGTCACGATGTTGTGGGTAACTGCGCTCCAGATAATGACCTGGTTGCCTATGTCACCGCTCACTATCCATTGACCATCCATTGACGCAACGACACCATAGACATTGCCGTTCGCTTTCATCGCCGATGGACCGACCTCCTCTCTGTTGCCAACCTTCCATTGACGAACTTCGTAGCCTGAACTCCCCGCACCCACAAGATGGCAACCGTCTGGCTTGAAGCTGATGCACTTTGTGTTTCCATTCTGACTTGGGATTTCGATCGCGTTTGGGTCTGTATCGTGAACTGTCAACACTGTAGTTCCCGAATCATCCTTTCGCAGAACTTGTACGGCAACGTACCCATCGTATTGCCAACAGTCCGGGGTAGTTAGAGGGTAAATGAGGCGCCGTCGTGTCCTTTCCGCGCACTGGCAGATAAGGTGAGGTTCGATGATCCTACACGTGTATGGCATACACGTGTAGGATCATCGAACCTCAAGATTGGAGGTCCGAGTCCTAGTCAACTGACTCGGAGGGCCTCTGGCACCTGAAAGGGAAATTCCTAACCTAACCTTAATTACGTTGCTTGCAAGGTTTCTTGCTGGTCAAATGATAACTTGGCAGTATGTAGTAGGAACACTGAAGCGAGTGGAGCCTTCACACACGACACAACGAGATCGAGCTCAGTTGTCGCCCGAGGCCCAAGTTGCTCGATGGACTATGAAAACCCTAGCTATACTTGTTGTACCCCTCAGCTCTTTCTCCTGAAACCGACTAATATAAGATTCAGACCAGTCAATTCCGTTGAGAGACTCTTCCTTGTTTGTTTGACTTTCTAGCTCCTCAGGAGCTGGCAGTTAGATCTTTTTGATTGAACAAGTATCTTCTTAACCTTATTTTACCCTTCCGACGACGCAACTGCAACAGAACAGTCTGGCCCACCGGTCAGCATTCCTCGAAAAACGTCAACCTTGTTATCCACCGCCTTTGTACAAGCATGCATGATGCATCGGTCGAAAGGCACAAAGTGAGTCATCGGTGAACGAACGGAAGTACCGTCCACAACCGCGACACGATCCTATCGTGATACCGCTCTGGCGAGACTGCCACAATTCCCTGCACCTGCCGAGGCCGGCAAGACTGGACCACGAAGTGACTTCAATGAAAAAATCATACATCCCGTACACGAGAACCCAATGTCTGGGTTACCAGGGAAATATACCTTCTTTACACCTGAGGAACAGATTGAGAATGATTGAGGTCAATGGGCTGTTGTACGTCCGCCATCTCGACGTCGATCTAGGAACAGCACCACGTCTAGAAACCATAGATCATCCCAAGGCCTCGTGGCTGAGAAATGAGGGCGCGCGAGGCACGTTCCGTCAAGAGACCATGGAAGGTCTGATGATGCGGCATTAGATGAACCAGCTGGCACCAATGAGTCAAGTTTAAAAGAAACACCGAGGAAGGCAGAAAGAAGCCTTGCCGCAGAAGACAGGATCCTGATCCAAAGGAGAATGAACGCCGTGATGACTGCACGCAATAAACACTCTGAAACGACTGGGGAAGAGAGTATCTCGGAGTCGAAGAGCAAGGGAGTCGACCCGTTGAATTGGGGCCCAGACGTCCATCTAAACGATGATGTTGAGGTCCAGCGCGCGGCGCTGAAAAGCTGGAATGAACTGTCAACGAACCTCAACGACCAACAAGGAAAACACTGAGTAGGTGGGCGGGCGACGAGCGCCATTTTAGAGGGCACCGCAACAAAGTGGTTTGGTTCAACGCAGCCTGATAGAGTCCCACGGCAGTGGCTAAGCAACCTCGGCTTCACTCCGCGCGCTGTGCATTAGTGCTGCCTTTACAATAGAATACTCTCAACTCGACAGTTACTCGCAGAGGTGCCCGACTTTGGCCATTGAATGACTCAAATTGCTGGTGTGTGCGTTGTCGATGATAGTGCCACGCCGGACAACATGGGAGTACGATTCATGAATCAGCTATGCCCGCAACAAACATGATACAGTTACAGTTTATCGTAAATATACAGAACAACATCGTAGCAGAAATCTTCGAGTACAACATACAAACAAGAATAGCGTGAGCTGAGAAAACGACCGAGGGCATCACAGTATTTGCAGCACCTCCACACGGATATCCTTTGGAACGTTCTTTCCATTCCCACGAACGACGATCTCATTGTCAGCAGCGACCCGCCTGTACGCACCATCTGGCTGTTGCAAAAGTAACAGTGCGCTAAAGGGTTGTCCCAAGTGCGCGATCAGCTGCAGGGCTCGTGTGTATGTGTCCAATGGAGCGGACGGGACCTCCTCTATGATCGAGGCATGCACCAGTTCACCATCCATATCCGCAGCATTGCTCCCAAAGTCCGAGGTCGACTCCACATCCGACCCCAATCTATCTTCCCACGTGGCGGTGCCGTGAGGCTCAAGGAGACCATGAATCCTCAGGTCCGCGAACACCAGTTTCCGCGGTTTCTTCAACGGGAGCGAGTCCCCCGTTGTAAATTCGACATCCCCAAGTCCGGTGGTCTCGGCACGGTATACATTCTCTTGCTCTTTTCTGAGGCTTCTCACCCCGAATACGATGCACGGCAGGTGAAGGTGGAAGTGAGCAAATCGTACCGGTTGCAAGCGGGTAACCCGATCGTAGATCATCAGAGCATCAACCAGTGGGAAGACAGCCCGTAGCTCATCCGTGCGTTTGTCCAATTCGTCTTGTTCAAGACATGGAGGAACAAATGGTTGTTGGCTGTAAACGGCTGGGGAGCTGGGAAGGCAGCTATTACACGTGGATGACTTTCCGGTCCACGCAAGCAACGTCACTTGACCCGAACGCATCACGATTTCTTCCAGAATGCGACCATGGGTAGGCTCTTTTTCGTCCTCCGCCAATGGATTAACCAACTTGACAAGGGTCTCTCCAACCTCCTTTATGGATCCAGAGGTATACAGAGATTCACACATGCGCTGCCACGCGGTGACCTCGAGGCTATCGAAGTTCCAGTTGAATATCTTTCAAACAAGTGAATATATATCACAACATAGTGCAAGGGAAAGCGTACGAGAGAGATCGTCAGTAAAGGATTAGGGTCTTCGGAGGTGGAAGGGTTCTTTGCGAGCTCGAGCGTTTGCACCGCATTTTCGTAGTCCCCTTGTTTCAAGTACATATTCACAAGTACCTGCTCAGAACGTCAGCGATGATGTTTGCTGCCTGCCGTTGGCATGGTGTACACACCTGGATGTAGTGATTTTTCGTTTTTTCGTTGGCAGCAGTGATCAAGCCACGAAGGCGTGATACTGCAAGTTCATGTTTGCCGCACATGAACACGAGGATAGACTAAGTGGAATGAAACTTAATCGCAATACATATGGAATATGTCAAGTACGCACCTTGACGACCAAGAGAAGCATGATATCACTCGGATCGCCGTCACGGAACACGAAGTCAAAGTCATTAAGTGCAACTTCCTGTTTACCTGCACCAACGAGGGCGAGGGACCTTGCGATGTGGCCTATAGGTGACTGTTCGATCTGGAGCGACTTTGCATAGACTCGGGTAAACATGGGTGTATCAAAGGAGGGAGAAAAGCTACCATTTCGGCGTCCTCAATTGCTGTCCTCCATTCTCTCAAGCGTGCCCGTATAAGAGATCTAGCCGCAAGCGCGTGGTGGCTGGGATCAGAATTCTGCCCAATTTCTTCCGACAATATCGACTCGGTGTCCGTTGGGTTGCCTTGCGTCCATGATTTGAGCGCTGCGTCACTCACTTGCATGAGTGGGATCCGAGAAACCCGAGTTACACGAAGGTAATCTCGGGGAAGAAAATCACTGAGGCTGTGGACTGTGATTCCCTTGTCACGTCCGCATGCAAGGTACCTCCCGTCGTCGGATATAGCAATGCAACCGACCGCTGTCGCATGGTCGACGATGTTGCCAATCTGTTGGCGCGAAGTATAATCCCAAAACGAGACCGAAGAACCTGCGGAACACGCGATGAATCGACCGTAGGTTACAACAGACACCTTGTTGTTTCCGTTTTGGATGAGCCACTCTGAGCAAACAGATGTAGACGTGTCAAAGTAGGTGATTTTGCCTGGGGAGGCAACGAAGATCTGTTGGCCATTGGAGGACCAGGCGATCAGGGTGATCGCTGGCACCCAAACAACTGGAGCAGGGATGTCGAATAATTTGTTTCCAGAGTGAGCATCATAGACACCAACAAATGTATGTTGAAACGTGGCTGTAGCGATTCGACTGCCATCTGGAGAAAATTTGACACCAACAACGGCACCGTCGTGCTGCAGGGGAGGGATGATTCTGACACCAGACATGATGTTAAAAATCCGGACTGTACAGTCTTCCGATCCAGAGGCGATCCGCTTGGAGTCGCTTGACACGTCGATCGTATAGATGTTATGTGTATGTTCTGAAATTTGAGTCATGATGTTGTGGGTAACTGCGCTCCAGACGATGACCTGCTTCCCTGAGCCACCGCTCACTACCCATCGGCCATCCATTGACGCGACGACAGCATAGACAGTGCCGTTCGCTTTCATCGCCGATGGACTGACCTCCTCTCCACTGTCGACCCTCCATTGACGAAGGTTGCCTGAATTCCCTGCACCCACAAGATGGCAACCGTCTGGCTTGAAGGTGATGCACTGCGTTTCTCCACTCTGATTTGGTATTTCGGTTGCTTTTGGGTCTGTATCGTGAACTGTCAATACTGTAGTTTCCGAGTCATCCTTCGAAGTCGCAGAACTTGTACGTACCCATCATATTGCCAACAGTCCGAGGTGGTTAGAGGGTAAAGAGGGCGTCTCCTTTCCACGGAGATAGTAAGGAGTCTAGGGTTCTCACCATGCACGTGTAGGATTACATTACGTTGCTTTGAAGGTTTCTTGCAAGTTGCGGGTCAAAAAATGACTCAGCAGTAGAAACGTGACACAAGGCTCGTACTACGACTCGAAGCCCCGATCAGTGACAGACTTGTCTTGAACCTCCATCCGATGAATTTCTTCTGTCCTCCTTCGTAAGATCAGAATGACTGTCTTCTATTCTCGAAAGTCTGGTTTGGGGAGAGACTACACATTATGAAGAGTGTGACAATGATATTCCGAGCCGATCAAGAGAGAATTCTGATTTTCGGACTCATCATCTTTCATGAGCAAAATTGACGAGGTCGGGTCCTTCGGAATACTTTTATAAAGTAGTACCCACACACACACATTCATCGTAAAGTCTATCCTCTAAGCCTGAGATACGCCAAGCAGTTCTTACTACATAAATACCCAAGATAATTTATTACAACTAGGAAGGCAAGGAATCCCGTATGAGATAAATAGAACCAACGAAAAACGCGCAAGAAGTCAAAGCAAGCGCGAGCCCACCTATCCAAGCTTTCCTCGCCAAATCGATGTCGCTCGAAATAGGATTAATGACATTAAATGCGGAAGAGCCCCAGGTGTAAACGCTCGAATCACAATAACAATTAGTGTAGATCCCCGCATATTGGAAAAGTGAATTTGCGATGATCACAATCGCATTGATGATGGCGAGCAATTTCCCTATCCACCGCAGCCAATCCGCAATCCGCGCTAGCGTCCGAGCGTGTATCCACCCTGCATGAAGATATCTGATTGTGGTGATACTGGCGGGTTCGTCCAAATCGGTGTCGGGCGGAATGTCTTCTCCCTCTGCGATTTCTTCAGGGGTTTGGATTATACACAGTGGTACAGCAACATTATTTTCATCCTCTGAGAGTCCAGGACAATCATCCGTGAGACTGGCTGTTGGGATGGAATTAGGGAGCGTGGAAGGTGTGCCAAAAGATGTGCGTTGGCCGACTCTTTCCAAGTCAAGGGCAGGCAGGTCGTCGACCAGATAATGTGCATAGTGCCCAAGTACGCTGGACGAAACGAGTAAAATCCACACTGCGGTGGATAGCGTCCCATAGATCAAGTACGCAAGAGAACGGCATCCAAGTCCCTAGATGATGACGGTCTTGGGTCAATTGATCATTCCTCCGCAAAAAAAATTACTACTCACGACGGTAGGGGTAAAGAAGACCACAAGAATGGCTGCGCCCGTTGTCCCCCATTGCAGCTGCAACGACATCAGGGATGCCACGATCATGTTGAATAACAAGCCGCGAGGCCAAAGAACATCAGCTCTGGGGTAGTTGCGATCATCAGGCCGACAGTAATGAATAATCTGATTGCGGGTCCCTAGTCGGCTCTCTCGGGGGACATCATTGCGCACATTGCCAGGGATGCGCTTGCCGTCTACGCCAACACGATGGCTCGACTTCCGCCAAGCCGCGCGGTAAAATAGGGACGTTAGATAGGCGTTTCGAGACCACGAAAATATTCTTGCATAGTTGAAAACCGGCGGGATTCGCAATTCGTCTGGGGAGGTAATGTTTCTGCCGCGCAACATCCAATCTGGACTGGGACTGATGGTCAAACCGAAGTTGGAGGTGACAAGGGTAGGAGCTGTAATGGGGCCACGGGAATCTGCTACGAACACCTGTCTATTCGCCTTGTGGTACGCGTCGTACACGCGATCGTAGTCACATTTGGGCGAAAGAACCAACCAACCCACAACAATGGGTAGCAACCAAAGCCACCCCGAACCAGTTCCCTGTCCATTGGAATCGATGTTGTTGGGCACATTGGAAATGGAGTCGGCGACAGTGAGCAGATAGGCAATGACCACCCAAGTGATCGATGTTGCAGATGCGATTGACCACTTGTGTGAGTAGTCGAGTTGCTCGGCAAGCGTGGTCCACCACTCGTCGTTGTCCGGGTGAACGACGAGGGACTCGAATCGGGCAGATTCCCCAGGATGAACGCGTAAAGGGACCTGTTGAAGACTGCATAAAACCCGCACCACCGACTGGCGAACTGCGGCGCTGGGATAGTCGATGCCTGAAAACAGATGGTCATTGACCCATCGTGCATTAAGGAGGGTCATATATAGCGAGTAGCCGGCGAGGGTGGGCGAGCCGAGTGTCAAGACCGCAGACATGAGATTGTCCATTCTGCCTCGAGCACCAAAAGGGAGCTGCGAAAGCAGAGCAAGATAGGGCAAGAGCCATGCGGAATACTCCTGCGCGAATATAATCCAGCTGAATGACTCCGGGCCTGTTCCACAATACGTAGTGCAGCCAGTGTACGAAAGCGCAGTGGCCGCGGCCGTAGAGCTAACAGGGGATCCTTTGCTTGTAAGGAGAATGGAAAAAGCGGTCGTGTTTGAAATGTTCAAAGCGCAACCACTCGAGTTCGCGCAGCTGGTCACATCTGCAAAACATTGCGAGATATTAACTGCGTCCGAAGCAATTGGGTATAATGCAAGAAAGACAAATAAGATATAGGCTTCAAAATGTCGATCAGATAGATGTAGTGTAGAAAGGGGGGGAATACCTTTCCAGCGGTATAGTGGCATGTTCGGAGCCACGGAGGAGGGACGATGGTAGTGTGACGATAGCCTCTCCGTATTTAAGTGGTGCTAGCTTCGCGAAATCCCGTCTGCAGTGATGTGTGGCGGGTAACGACCTTGGGCAGTACATATACCTAAACCAGAAATGCACGCCCCACTGGCAGTTGATAGACCACACCGCATCTGCCGCTGTCCCTCAGCAACAGTAATGCGTCCGATTGGCAAGGGCTATCTCGCACAGCCAAACATGAACAAAGAGCATTCTCGCAAGTATTTTCCATCAGGTTCCCTACTATGATCTGGAAAATGCAACTTGGCCAAGCAATGGTTAAAACCATAGTTACCGTCCAAGGCACGGACGTATAAAGGCAGTGATTCGATGGCAGGCGCTTGATAAGAAGCACTCGGGCCGCTTGGCTAGCGCTCCCAAATGGATGCTGCCTGATACCGGTTGAGGGACATCGCGATTCATCATCACCAAAGGAGCGTGATGTGAGGGAGTGAGTTGTTGGTTGAGCCACGAGAAAACCCTTGACCCATATGTATAAGTTAGTACTGGATCCGGACAAGGGTCACGATACGTTACCGAGAACAGTACATAGCATCCATTGGCCCACCCCGGTCTTGCACGCCACATAAAGTTCTATCTTGTCCACGTATAGCGTTCTCGCACCGGGTAGCTATCACTGTCGATACTGATACTGAATGTAAATTATCGTCGGTGGAACATTGACCTAATACGAGCCATCATAGGTCAGTCGACGGGGATCTCGGATGGGTAGTCACGATAACGAGATTTTCAGCAAGAACCTTGCTGTGGTGGGGAAATTTTCCGCATCACTTGAAGCCTCTGAAAGGAAAGCAAACGACCTGGGACAATTCAGATACCAGAAAGTTCGATCGTCGCAGCAAGATCGTAAGACGAGAATGGATACTTATCATCGAATAAACATACATAGTACCTTGATGAGGCTGTGAGCATCATTGTCTCATTGATGTACTTTGTTTGTCAGACTTTGCACGGCGCCTGATGCTCAGAAGCTTGCACTGCCATAACTAAGTACAACCAGATACATTCCCTGGGCGGGGTACCGATCACCGCCAATACAACCTCCTCCAGAATTGTCCGCATTTTCTAAACCGCCTGGGGGCAAGAGTAATGCTAGCCTATCTCCCAAGTTCTCGAAATACTGCTCGCGCATGTTCCGCGCAAGACGTACAACAGAAATTCAACTTTATACCGTAGCATCTTGATCTTCTTGGTCCCAGGAATGGGGATGATATCTTCTCCCTGCGCAAGGAGCCATGTGAGCGCCACTTTCCCCACCGTCGCGCTATACTCTTTTCCGATATTTTTGGGCTCTTCTTCCAGCTTCAAAGGGGAAGTTTTCCTTCAAGTATCTGTATATCAATCGTACAAAATGAAGATCATTCTTCCCTGAGCAAATTCTTGAACCAATCCTGCCGTCGAACTAACCTTGGAATGGTCCGCCTGAAATCTCCTTCAAAATCGTCGGGAGATTTCTATCAAATAATCCCAATCAGCACTCCATCAAAACCTCATTGATGTAGTGACATTGTAAACTTTGACGACACTCACACATCTACCAGTCAACAAACCTCTTCCAAGTGGTGAGTAAGCAATTATCTTACTGACGACCTCGAGAGAGTTGGGTATCACGTCATTTTTCTCGAGTCCAAGCTCGAAAGGCGAATACTCGAGTTGAATCACAGCGATTGTGTGAACAGCGTTTGCGCGACGCAAGGCATTGGCACTGCATTCCGAAAGACCGAGGTATTTAACCTTGCCTTCCCTGTAGATAAGGCTAAAAATCCCACACCCGTGAGACACGCACTCGACAAGCTTCGCCATGGCACCAACCGTCACCTACATACAAGGACGTAGCAAACAGTTAAATCGGTGCTTAGTGTTAGTTACTGATGTACATCGTTGTTTACTTCGATAGGTATCTCGGTCAGGACGTTCCCAACACACAATCCAGTATTCTAAGGGTCAGTATCGCCGCCTACCGCGTGCAGTACGCACCGACTAAGGTCGAGACGGACTCGCCGACGAAGATAACAAAGATCTACATAGGACACCCCGAGAGACAGGTTGAACGATCCCTCCATTTTTGACAGATCCGTCTACACCATGCTTTGTCGGCCTGTCACGGACGATACCGAACTTGGTAGCAAGGAAGACCTGGTCACGTTTGCCAGTATTTTTGAACCTGTGAAGTGAGTACAGAGCGTGGTTAGTTTGGGTGGAGCACGTATCATAGGTCAACCGGTCATACGTCGCCAACTTGCGCGTGTATGTATCCACCATTTGCCAATAAGCACCTCGCTATCGCCGTAGATATTGGCGGTGTCCCAGAACGTGCAGCCGCTCTGGAAAGCAGCATCTAGCACGTACCTATGCATGGCATCAGTCGGGATGAGTCATATGCAATGTGTGTAGAGCTGCGTGACGTTCGTGATCGATACCAACCTGGTCGCGAGCGTGTTTAAGGGTCAGCATTCTTGACCATATTATTCGCATCACCGAGTAATCCTTCAAGGCCTCAATATATTGCCCCGTCTCTCCGTGGAAGGTGGATACGCACGCTCTAGTCAATGTAAATGATGTCTACATTATCTGAATCGGTCACGTTCGGGTTTCCTCACAGGCCGTACACTGATCGGTCCCCAGGCGTCTGGGTAGATTCTTCTGCAGCCGCACCGGGAGATCGGACTGGTGATGGATGAGCATAGTGCACTAGAATGCAAGAGTAAAAAGCCCTCACGTTTGATATATACAGCCGCTTGAAGGCAATAAGCTCTCCGGGGCGCGCACAGCTGTCTCGCAAGTGGCCAGCTGGTATGAATATCTTCTCCTCGCCATTCCAATCTGTTTCAAAAAGCCATTATTCCCGCCTGCGTCCGCAGCTCTGTCATTGATCCCAGCCACGCGAGGCTCGGTCAAATGGAGATACGCCAACTTCGGATGCTTAACACAAAGAGCGGTAGCAAGGTGCGCAAAGGTGCGCAAAGGTCGGTCGCGGGTCCGGCATATTCATGTCTGGAAAAATGGCATAAGCATGACAACAGTGTGCAGATCAGCGCAAGGACCCCGCCTTGAAAAGCCTGCGTATGCTAGTGACTGATACGAGTATCAACTGTCTTCGCTGATGGCATCCACGACGGCGTCGGCGACTACTAGTACCCTCGCAAATCTCGTGCGGCATTCTTCTAGTGCGTTGCTTGAACAGTCTTTGAAGAACTGGTCCAAGAGGAAACCGTTTGCGTTGTATATCTCCACTCTATCCGATGTAGTCTTTAATCTCGGCCCCGGTGAACGGACGAGGTGGCTTCGACTAGCCAGTCAACGCGCATCATGGACGATCAGAGACGTACGGTGAAGGCAGATCCTTCTCTAGGAAATTTGTATATATATGTACGATCCCTTGGCATGGACAGCCTGTCCGTGATATGATCACAAGCACACACGATGTAAACGCCACGGCCAGTACTGATCATGGCATGATGTGGCAGAGGGGGCCGCTGAGCGGGCGCTTGATTTTACATAATCATAAGTGGGTTTCATGATTCGCGAAGCTATCCGATTTGTTTCACAATCTAGGCTACGCCCATAAGACTCACCGCCGCACCACCACCACCACCACCACCACCCACGACGACGACGACGACGAGCCCACCATCACGCATACGACCTCGCCAGAGTGACAGGTCGATTACATAATCAAGTAACGGTGAATGCTAGCCGTCCAACGAAAACCTGCCAGCACTGAGAGTCACAAGGCAAAGTTCCACTGTCGTCACTGGTCATATAAGCTGGCTCAGGGCACTTCCTCAGAAGCTTCAAAGCTTCAACGCTCTTTTTGAGCCCTCCCTTTCTTCCTCTCCAGAACGTGTCCCACCTCCACCGTGACTGTTCTGAGAATGGCTACCCCATCGAGCCCTGAAGCACATCAACAACGTGCCTCTCCTCCGGTACAATACCCCATCGATGGTGACCCCGACATTCGCCATACGCACTCACAGAGGACACCTAGCACCGGGAGCGTTGATTTTCCCATGCTCTCAGATGCGCAAGCGAGGACTCCACGGTCTTATACTCTCAGCCCAACCTTCGTCTCCTCCCCGCTCAACCCCAAAGCACCCGCTCACCCATCTACCCCCCCTACGCTGTTCGTTCGCTCCCGTACCCAATCGAGACAGAGCATGATCTTCAACCGTGTCCCTTCCGAAGAATCCCAGGCCCTCTCTTCCAACCGCTCTTCCCTTACCCCGAATCGCACCTCCATGATCCTATACCGCTTGACTGATGGGGAAGAACAGCCTACCCTATCCCCTCCAAACCCGAATCGCCAATCTCTCCTCTCCAACTCAGGAGACTCCGTGTTCACGGTGTCTTATGACTCAAAATACCCTTCTGGTGCTCATACCCCGCGAAAGCTCGTCCCCTACCCCTTCGACCCAAGTCTTCACATAGACACTCCCGAAGACGATGACGCCTTGCATGATCCATCTGATAACACCCCGCTCCACACTTTATCTGGAATCGCTCTCCGGGGTCTCATAAATATCAGTGTACTAATCTTGCTCATCTTGTCCTTGTTGTGCCTCTTTATATTCTATCCCGTATGGCAATTCGTCATTCAAGGCAACAGTACAGTACCGTGACACTGAATGTAGACCCAGACGTGCTTGACTTACTTCACGGCGTATGTGCATTGTCCCTCTCCCGTTTCAGGTCAAGCTGATCCTTTTCCCTCCGGGTAGTTCCACACCCTATGTTGCATTGCTCTCATCTGTATATTCGACCAAGCTTGTAACTGTCTCATCATGACCACCACTATCAACCACAACGTTACCCTTGGCCATAGAGGTTCTCGATCAACGCAGTCCTGCTAACCTCACTCCTTTCATCGCATTCTACATCAACGCGTACTCTAGGCTACCCACCACTTCAGTTGTCAATATAATTTGGATGGACGTTTTGTCCAGAACCCCTGACGGGGCAAGTTAGCATGGTTATTTATTAAGTAACCTAGTACATACCATTTAGCTTGTTCTTCTCGTTGTCTGTCCTTTAAATCGCTTGTGTTTGGGACTTTTGTTTTTCATCGGAGAGGGTATTTATAGTGTTGTCGGCTCATTCGGAATAGTATCGGCCGATTCAAGCTTCCGAGATGAGCCATTTTGCACAGTGACCAATGCATCCACAGCGAAACTGACGCAGTGCGTACCTCATGTACATGGTCCACACACGCACACGGTCCCACCTCTCTTTCCAACCGAACGTTGTTACACTTCTACCTCCCCCTACTAATACTACCCATCTCGGGGTCATTTTAAACCATTCTGACTCATGGAATATCTCCAGTCCCTCGCGAGTCACCTATCCAAGGTCATCGCAATTCGCGAAATACGCCCGCCCGCTGAGATCCGCGAATCAAACTCAAGACAAGGTTTAAGCTCAAGTTCAAATTCAGAGGGTCATGCGCTCTCATTCGGAACCTCTACTTGTGCCATCAACGGTGAAGCGGCAAACACACGCCGACTCGGATGTTTCAGAAATGGTCCGGTTCGTTGTGTATGACTGGGAACTCAGAGTTACTTCCCCGCTGATTTTGTGTTTATTTTCATGCAGCGCAAACGAGACAAGCGCCCAGTGACCATCGGTAGCAGATGGTCTTCCAGCAAGAATGCGGTGCAGACCATGAACAAGTTGGACAGGCTCGTTCAAATGCACGCTGCCAAGATAGGAGGGCGGACGTCGGCGGCCAGTCCGACAGCCATGCAAGTACTTCGGTTCGTGACGCTCGTCGATGCGACGGGCAGGGAGCACCCGATATTGATGCAATGCTGTACTTCGTTCGAGGTGAGGAAGCCGGCTTGAGTCTGTGGCGTGCCAGCGAGGCTGTGCGCTGACAACGTTGGTTAGCAACTCCAAGTGATGCTAAAGATAGTGTTGAAGAGCAAGTCCCGTGATGCACTCGTTCAGAGGCGGTACCTTGATGCGGGTCTGTATGACCTATCCATCGATAAGGGTGCACGGGTCGTTCAAGTGACTGGCGAGGCCGACCGGTGGCCGAGTATTGACGCAGGAACAAAGTTGATCATGCGAGTTCTGTTTCAACAGAAACAGCGATCGTGCAAGCTATACAAGTGCCAATTATGTGGCGCTTCGAACAAGGTGGATTGTCGACATTCCACCGATTGGTCCGGTTGGCTCACCGAGGGTTCCATCGACTGGTACGTGCATTAGTTGTCGTCACCTGACGATGATTCATTCCTTGTTGGAGTAGCCAGGAATGCGGTGGGCGGTTTCAGATCTTGCTCGAAAAGCAGGACGGGAAGAAATCGATTGTCAAGATGCCCGAAATAGACGACGATACTCGGGCATGTATACGCAATTTCCGCGTCGATGCAATTGTGCGTTCTTTCGAATTTTATCCTATAAAGTACAGACTGACATTCCTGTTGACAGAAAGTACGTCCGGTTTTCTTGATTGATCTGTATTAACACTCCAACCATTGATTTCTTCACAGTCGGTGTGTGGCCCCGTATTCGCATCTCCACCCAAGTACTGACAACAAGATATTCGCCCATGAAGAAACATGTTGCATTCTGCGTCGACGGTAGCGAAGAGGTACATGAAGCAGACGATTGGGATCGTAGTCCCGTACCAGTGGCGCCGCCACTTACTTATGGGTGCGTCTCGCTACCAGTGTTTTGCCGCCCTTAAAATCTCAACAAGGCTGTCAGGGATATGCTCGAGCTCAAGGCACTCCAACGTGACCTATACTTTGCACCTCAACCTCGTAACCCTTCTGCTGTTCTGTTACCGCGCGTGCCTATACCCCTTTTGCGCCTCAGTCCATGACACTTGGTGCGCTCGCTGCTGTTCGGTTGGGCGAATGTGGCGGTGCTAAAGAGCTATAGCTCACCGACAGACGAAGAGAATCGATAACAAAAAATCTGTGTGGATAATTATCATCCTCCTGGACAATGTGCCTTTGTGAATACTATGTCTCAGAGCAATAGGGGCATGTAAATTTCTAGATGGTGGCTACGGCCGCCTCTGACATTGCTTGTAACTTCAGTGGATATCGTTTACTGGCGAGCAAGCGTTGTTGGAGGATATGGACCTATATATGTACTGTTTCCCTTACCCAGTTGAGCGCGCTATCGAGCTAGCGGAGAAACATCTGGTCATCTGAATGTTTGTTCACCCAATGACCAAGGTGACTTGCCACCGACCATGGAATATCCTACGCCATTGCCCCCCAATTTCTTTCCAGAAAGCACATTTCGGGCTGCGTACCAACGATGTCTTGCCCTAGAGGCCGCAGCGTCTGGTCTTGAAGCTTCCCCAGATGGTCCTGCTCCTATTGTGTGTGCTCGCCTTCTCGGCCACTTGTTGCGCTTGACGCCAAGCTCATGGAGGTAGCCAACGTATATATGAACGGTTCCATCCGCCCGTGTAAATCATAGCGCTCCTGCTGCTTTCAATCCATTTTACTGACTGGCCTTCGACAGTTAAAAACGCAGCAGCGGACCAACGCCAACCCTGTCCGAGAACCCCTCTCGCCCGTCGTTTGAAGATGCTCGCGCATATAGCATGGTGTTAATGCAAGAGGGTCAATTGGATCATCGCAGGGCTCGGGATGCTGTACGTTCCCATGGAGCTTTAGAGGCTATTTCCACTTGACGTTTTGAATAGGCAATGCATCGCGACAACCACCGTTGCATGATCACTGGGAAGATTGACATTTATCACGATGGCGTCGGATCCCTCGATGCTGCGCACATCATTCCAGAAGCAAGTGATACAGAGATCGAAGGAGATGATAGAAAGGTCGGTATATGCGACTCCTTCCTCCCTTGCTTCCGTCAACTCAAGATACCCCTGAAGCGTTTCCACTCTGCTGGTGCGTGGGCAATCCTATCGATGTTTACCGATCTCGACATCATCATCGCGAACTTGGCTGGCAACAAAATCCATCGTCTCGAGAACATCGTATTGATGAACCAACACTGCCACCACCTTTTCGATGACCTATCGAGGTTGATTCATTTTGCGAGGGCTTTCCCCTCTCGCGCTTCTTAATTTCTGTCGATAGGGTCAACCACACACATCATGTCCATCTACGTCATGAGAGGTGGAGGGAAGAGTGGAAGATTCCTGGATTTGTCACGTTCTCCACAATAACCGATCTACTGCTTCCCGATGGTGTCTATTTTGCGCTTCATGGACTTTGTTGTGAAGTGGCCTGGATGTCGGGGGCTGGAGAGTGTTTTAGCAAACGATGGGTCAACTGCTGATCTCATGGCAAGTGCATTTGCATCCGTGGTATATGTAGCGCTACCGTGTCGTTTTGTTTCGTGTCTTTTACGTTTCGAAAATGGATGCAACGCTGAGTGAGCGCTGAGCGCTGAGGGATGGTGGCAACTCGGTCGTTTGCCTCACAACCGAACTCCCTCTAGTGGCACACTTTCGTTGCCTTGAGAGCCTGCCATAATGTGCCATTTCCGAGTCGCAAACATTTTTATGGAACAAGTCCACGCGATGCGTACAAATGCGTTGAAGATCGTCACGAAAACAACGGGGCTTCATTAATGTCGTTGACCAGATTCTTTGTGTGCGTTTCCAGACAAAAATGAAGTACATGAGGTTTCTGACAATCGTTGCAGGGTTTAGCGCACACATCGCTCTTATGTGCGTTCATGTGTTCGCGAAAATATTCGATCCCATGCGTCTCCGAAGAGTGAAAGAGTAGTTCATTCAGCTGTTGCCAGCAGGAAGTGAGGTATCAGTCTAGCTTGCGTCTAGCGACGGTTTACCTGGGATCGTGATGTTACCTTTTTGGTCGTGGCCCACGCACCCTATCCCAAACTACCACCATCTTGAATCAAGTTCGGTCAGCCTAGATGGATTACAAAGGTAATTGTCACTTTCTGTCAGCGTCAAGAGCAACGAAATGATGTGTATACCAGTTGAGTGGTTACTTTCACGGGCACTTTCCCTTGGCGCCGAATTTGAGCGAGGCAGGGAGACTCGCTACATCGATGAGGCGATTTTCCTTGATCGTGAAGCACTAGATCATTGCACTCCTGGCCACCCCCAGCGATCTGCCTGTTTGATTCAGCTTTCATCGCACATCTGGGCTCGGTACATCCAACTTGGGGGAATAGAGCAGCTCAATGAGGCCATTGTCCTCAGCCAAGAGGCATTGGTGCTTCGCCCTCCGGGGCACCCAGATCGGTCATCGGCTTTGAACAACCTCGCAGCTTACATCTGCACTCGGTACGATCAACTCGGGAAAGTGGAGGACCTCGAGGAGGCCATTGTCATCGACCGAGGCGCACTGGCGCTTCGCCCACCAGGGCACCCGCTTCGGCTGTCATCTTTGAACAACCTCGCAGCTCATCTCTCCACTCGGTACAAGCAGCTGGGTGGAATGGAGGACCTCGACGAGGGCATTGTCCTCTGTCGAGACGCACTACTTCTCTCACTAGGGCACCCAGATCAGTCGTCGCCTTTGCACAACCTTGCAACTCTTCTCTATAATCGGTACAAGGTGTTTGGTGGCATGGAGGACCTCGACGAGGGCATTGTCCTCAACCGAGAAGCACTGGTGCTTCGCCCACCAGGGCACCCAGATCGGTCATTTTCTTTGACCAACCTCGCAACTTATCTCTTGGCTCGGTACTTGCAGCTTGGCGAAGTGGAGGACCTCAACGAGGCCATTGTCCTCGACCGAGACGCACTGGCGGTTTGCCCACCAGGGCACCTGGATCGGTCATCGTTTTTGAACAACCTCGCAGTTCAGCTCTCCACTCGGTACACGCAACTTGGTGGCATGGAGGACCTCAACGAGGCCATTATTCTCTCCCGCGGCGCACTGGCGCTTCGCCTACCAGGGCACCCGGATCGGTCATCGTCTTTAAACAACCTCGCACAGTATCTCTGGATTCGGTACATGCAGAGGGGGGATTGTAGCTCGGGGTCATTAGAACATTGTACTCATTGCCTTTCTATCCGGTTCACGCAGGGGGGGTGGGGTGGAATGATATGTATGGGGCTGATAAGGATGTACTAGCGAAATGTTATGACTCCTAGTGACTACACAAGAAGTGATTTCGGGTTGTGAACCCTCATCAGACTAAACGCTAGTTTATATGTGACTACAGTGGTTTAGGGCAGGCTCCTTTGGGCCGAATGCGGAATGACAGAGTGTGTCATCCGTTCCCATGTAATATTACCATTTGCAAACACACAGCCGATCAGCGTGTGATGTGTTTACCTATATGGAGATATATTAACTTGACGCTACTCACGGTCGTATCTTCTTTTTCACATGTCACTCAGGGTCCCATTTTGACGTGGGAACTTACCTCATCTCGTGAGAGTGCAGGCAGTGCACCGTGTGATCCGGTCCGTTGTTTTCGCACCAAACGTCAGATGACTAAGAGTCATCCCACGGTTACGGTCTAAATAAAGAATCTGGCTGAGACATAAGCAGTCGTCATGGCAACGAGCCTCACAAGGATGATGTGTCCAAGGGGCCGGTGACCATACGATCGAACATGCAGCCTATCTAAAGATAGAAGCATAACCAGGAACCTCAAAGCGGTCCGTCGTCTGGATTTACCTACTAGCGTAGGACTTTCACACATGGCTGACATGTGAAGAAATCAGATGCCCAGCCACCCATCAAGGGTGGATTGAGCGCCCCTTACGGAGCTAACCGATTCGCTTCCCGGCGGCGACCGGAATCGACTCCCAAGAATGGGGTCGTTGACAGGGTCGTATCCCTCGTTTTCAGGCCTCAGATGGTACGGGACGTTTTGACGCGCCCAGTATTCATCGATACGTGCTGCCTTCGCCACCGGGTCAAGAACCACAGTTCGTGGGTCGATCAAGGGGTCTGGGAAAGCCGGACCTAGCTCTTCGGCTAGTATTCCGGCGTTTCTCCACTGTGTGGCCAAATCTCCCACGTTACGCGTGCGTTTACGTGAGAGTAACCATCGTCTGTCGCCTATGATGAAGTTCTCATAATCTATGAGAGAGTAGCGAGTGGTCGTGTAACCAATTCCGTCCTGAAGGGTCCATTCGCGGGTCAATAACGGCTTGGGTCTTTGGGTAGGGTCTTCTGGTCCTGTAACATCGGCATTCGCCTCAGAATCAGTCCAGCTTCGACCGCCAAGGTCAAGCAGAAATCTTTCCACG
>JBBPQT010000214.1:0-22649 GCA_038092715.1 Boletus smithii | reverse complement strand
ACTGCGCATATGTTCTACTCTATACTCACGTCCGTACCGGTCCATCAGAGGGCGATCGAACAACGTGCCCTTCGCGTCCTTCGACAAAAGAAGATGTACGAAGGCCAACTCGCTCAATTGGCACAACAGACGTTTAACATGGAGTCCACCGCGATCGCCACGGAGAACTTGAGGAACACGATGGCGACCGTGGAAGCAATGAAGCTTGCAAACAAGGAAATAAAGAAGCAGTATGGGAAGATTGATATCGACAAGATAGAAGTGCGTCGTGCATTGTACCGCATGACCGTTGCGTGTACCGACTCACTGGACGATAGAATATGCATTATGACATGGAGGATTTGTTGGAGCAAGCCAACGAGATACAGGAGTCTCTAGGGAGATCTTATGCGGTACCTGACGAGCTTGACGAAGCAGATCTGGAAGCTGGCGAGTTACTTTCCCCGTGTTACATCCCCTGTCACTCAAAGATCTTGCAGAGCTGGACGCGTTGCAATTCGAGGAAGAGGAGGAAGGAACATCGTATCTTACGGACCTCAACAAGGTCCCAGACTTTTTGGACGAACCACCAGTCGAGCTCAACGAGGTATGTCTTCTGTGTTCCATGATTGTGACGACAACCTGTTGATGTTCCTCGTAACAGCCTACTCACAAAGAAGCAGTCAAGTCGACGGGATGAGGAATCACGCACTTAGTAATACGAGCCTGTATTTCCACTTGACGAGATATCGCAATATTCACATATTCGATACTACAAAACAGGGATTTACAGTATTGAATGCTGGTGTCAGCCATATCGCTTCACATCACCGCCGTCTGCGAACCAGTCATCGGCGATACGGGATTCCTCCGCAGTCGCGGTGTTGAGGATGACGGATTTGCTCTGTGTATCTATGATTCTTGTTAGCCGTGTTCAATTCTCGGATATGTGTACGTACATGCTTCAAATGCCTCAAATCCGTTTTCCCGACCAATTCCACTTTCTTTCATGCCGCCCCTGCAATAAGTGATGCTTCATCTCATGTGGACGTGCTTCTTCATAAACACGTACCAAGAAGAGCTGGGATCATTGCGATGGTGCGTATTCACCCACACAAGACCCGCTTCAATCGCGTCCGCAACACGGTGTGCTCTTGACAGATCAGAACACCATATTCCTGCACCCAAACCATACTTGCATGCGTTGGCAAGCGCCACACCTTCCACCTCTTCCTACAACGGATCACCATGTCAACCATCCCCGAACAGTAGGATTGTAGCTTACACGAAACTTCTTGACAACGACCACAGGCCCAAATATTTCTTCTTGCCATATTTCATCCTTCGTGTCCACATCTGTGATGACCGTTGGCGGATAGAAGCTTCCCCTGGAGAAGTCGAAATCATCGAGTACCGACTTCCCGGTCATTCGTTCTCCACCGGCAACGATTTCCCCGCTCTGGCGGCTTTCAATCATCCGCTCAATCCGCTCGAGATGTTTACGGGAAATGACGGATCCCATTGAAGATTCCGGATTCGAAGCTGAGAACAGCTGGTATCTGGGCGTTTTGCTCGACGATAAATCAAGATACGAAACGTACGATTCCCCATACGCCGTCGAATTCTCTGGACCTTGTCAAGAAATGCTTGCATGAACTTGTCATATATCTTTTCCTGAATAATTATTCGGGTTCCTGAAACGCATGTCTGTCCAGAGGCGATGAACGATGCAAAAGCGACACCGTTCACTGCCGAGGCAAGGTCTGCATCATCGAACACAACGATTGGAGACTGATCATGGCATCAACTAGGGGTTCAAGTAGTCATCTGAAAACTCACTTTGCCACCCAGCTCAGCAGTGAATGCAGCCAAGTTGGCACCAACAATAGCACCTAATGCACGTCCGGTTTGTGTTCCAGCCTTTAAATGAGGGTTTCTGATCTGAAACATGAAGGCTTCGTCTGACCGCTTACCGTTATATCAACTTTTCGAACGAGCGGATGGGAGGCGAGTTGCTTCCCCGTGGTATGTCCGTAACCAGGAAGAACAGTGAACACGCCGTCGGGCACTACGTCACGGTCGGCTGGCATGTCAACGAAATAGTACTAATCACCAACCTCCTGCTTCTTGTGTCATCTTAGAGAATTCAAGCAACGAGATTGGTGCGAGCTATTATATGGACTATTATTAACGACCAAGTCTAAACACTGGGAATGGTACCTCTGACGGTTTGACGATGACGCTATTACCAGCAGCCAACGCGGGGGCAATCTTCTTTACGGCGATGAACAAGGGATGATTGAAAGGCTAATTTCGTTTCATTCTGATGAGAGCTCGGAGAGGTGGTGGGTTGTTTGAAGGCTCACAGTGATTTGCGCGACAACGCCGAGCGGAACACGGTGCACAAAGTTGAGCAACTTTCCTTGAGTCGGTGCCACGAATCCTTGGTGTGTCCTCAGTAGAGCGGAATAATAGTGTCTGCATCCCTGGGTGAGTCGTGACTGACTATCTCACGGAAAAATTGACAGACAGCCATTCTGGCAAACGACCGATCTGAGCGGTCATCTCTCGGATAGCCCTTCCGGTCTGCAGAGTCTCTATATTTGCCATGGCTGGGGTGTGTTGCTCAAGTAGTTGAGCGAGGCGCGAGAGAATGGTGGCACGGGTTAGAATGGATGCTCTGGACCATACCCCAGATTGATATACGGCATGGGCACGAGCCACAGATGTGTCCACGTCTTTATCGGTAGCAGCATCCACACTGTTTCAACATGAGCGGAGAGAGATGGTATGTAGGAACAAAGCAGACGAACAAGCAAAGCGCTTGACCTGTAGCCGGGTTGCATACGGTGAATCTAGTGTGACATTGGTTTGGTTATGGATTTGTTTGAGACACACGTACCGTTCTCTACGTGCAACTTGGGCTACTAACTGGTAGTGCTGTCTGATCATGGCTGGGTACTGAGTAGTGGCTGTGTTTACTGACCACGCCACAGACGCGATATGGTCACGTGATAATGAAGACGCTCGCTTACTAGTCTTGTTCTTTACTCCATCTCAGTCATGTCCAACCAGCCTCCTCTCCGACGATCCACCCGTGCGACCTCTGTCGGCCCAGGAGTGACCGCGCCCGCCAGAGCAGCTCCTCTTCCAACTACCAATGGCACCACCAAACCCGCACCAGCCAAGCCCACTAAACCTCTCGCCAGAACCGCCAGTCGATCAACCAAGCGCGCGTCCTCACCCGTCAATGACTCGCCCCCTCGTAAGCGTGCTCGCTCGAGGGGCGTACAGTCCGATACTGAGGACAGCAAAGCAGCAGCCGCGTTGAAAAAAACCATGTCTGGCAGGAAGCTGGGTAGAAAACCAACCCTTAATGGCCTGCCAACCGTGACCGAGGAGCGCCAGCAGTTGAAACCCTATTTCAATCCCCTGCCGACACCTCCGACCCACCCAAGACCCCCAAACCAACTATTCGTATGGGGTGCAGGTAACTTTGGTCAGTTTGGAATGGGCCCAGACATTTTGGACGAATTTTCCTTTCCCAAGCGGAATACATGGGTCGATGCAAAAATAAAAGAAGGCGTGTTTGGTTCCGAAGGCGCTGGCCTCGAGGCAGTCGCAGCGGGGGGGTTACATACCCTTTTCATTGACGAAAAGGGCACAGTATGTCATTCCTCACTCGTGCTATAACTGTGTGCTCACTTATCCTGCCAAGGTCTGGTCATGTGGAGTGAATGACGATGCTGCGTTGGGCCGTGTCACAAAAGATGTCCCTGATCCCAATAACCCAGGCTCCTTCATTGACATCGACACTGTCACATCTTACCCTTATCCATTACAGTCCTTAGTGGATGAGAATTTCCGTGCTGTGCGTATCGCCGCAGGGGACAGCGTATCTGCCGCCATCAGTTCCGACGGTGAACTTCGTGTGTGGGGGTCTTTCCGAGTAAGTAATCTCTTTTCCTTCACTTGATTGCAGATTACTTATGTATCTCAGGCCAACGAGGGATCCCTTGGGTTTTCCAGCGATGCCAGACACGAATTCTTACCTGTATCCATTCTCCATTTGGCTCACAAGCCTGGCGATTTCGAGAAGGCGGTATCTGTTGTTGCTGGGAATAACCATCTCCTCGTGCTAACGACCCATGGCAATGTTTACGCTTGGGGCGCTGGTGAGCACGGCCAACTCGGTCGCAAAATTATCGATCGTCGCAAAATCCACGGAACCGTTCCCGAAAAAATCGCTCTTGGTTCCCGGTCCAATCGAGCAGTCGTCATCGGCGCAGGCAACTATTGTTCATTTGCTGTCGACGAATTTGGAGACGTGTGGGGATGGGGTCTCAACTCGATGGGTCAAACTGGACTCGATGTCTCGGACGAAATCCAATCACCGAAGAGAATCGAATCGCTCTCCAAGACAGCCCTCAAGGGAGATGTTGTCATCCAGATCGCCGGTGGAGATCACCATACTCTGTTCTTGACAGCTGCCGGAAGGGTTTACGCTTGTGGCCGGTGCGACAGCGGTCAACTCGGTCTAAAGGAAGATGATGAAAAATACAAGTCGCGTCCAAACAAGGATTACGTTGTCGAGCCTCTACTGGTCTCCTTTGGCGATCCCGAGGATCCTATTGCCCACATTTCCGTGGGAACGCACAATAACATGGCAATCTCAAGAGATGGTCTCCTTTATGCTTGGGGTGCAGAAACACAAGGAGAGCTAGGCGTCAAGGAGAAGGAGGCCAAGATGCCCACCCCGGTTGTTCGTAGAGAAGGGAAATTCCTGGCCTCCGCAGTCGCGTGTGGTGGGCAACATACCCTAGGCTTGTTCAGAAGTAAGGAATAATACTTTGCTAATCTTTAGACTGCATCACCCATTTATTTGGACCACTTCCATGCATTTTTATATCTTGCTATGCATGCGCATCACGAGTCCTGTTACTTATTGATTTGTCGCATGATGTATCCACTTCACGATATATACATATCGATCAATTGCAACATAGTCCCAATCGATGTTCCTGGTCGTGAGAAGACTCTGTCAGTCATAAGTAGCTGCCAAACGTCTAACAATGTATTCTCCGGCTGTCACAGGCTTGTATTTGCTCGGATTCGTTGCGCTAACACAAGTGGGCAGGGACTCCATCACCGCGTCGGAGTTGGGGCTGCAAAAGAAGAGGACCGTCATGCCTTGTCGCTAACCTTCTGTGCCAAAGGAGCTACCGCCCGATGGCGTGTGGAGCGGAGCACATCATTGCTCCAACATGTTAGTAAATCACCTGCATTTACGATTGGCTAAAAGACGTCGGCAGTGCTTTGCTCAAGATTATGCTTTGGAATCTTCAATCCAGACCGTCGTACAACATGGTGCGCAGACTGAAACTGTTGGGTGTGTGGGTCTTGAACTTCCTAGATCAATCCTCTGCCAGTGGCCTGGGAACGGAACAGGTCAGGATTGACATGCACGAAGCCATAGTAAGTATATTAAATCATTCACCGGCCCACACAATAGCCTCGTGTTATCGCCTGAGTAGCTTCGTCAGTCAATGAAGGACCAAATCCGATCGTCTGGTATTCCCGCTGCGGTAGTAGTGGTTGCTGCCCCCTCCACTGGAACACGGTAAATGTTCGCAATGCTTTGCCAGTGCACCTATTGATCACATGAAATAAGACGCATGCAGGAGATAAAGATAAAGGTAATTAATTGATAAGATAACAAACTCCTGACTCACTCTTAATCATGCAAGTTCTCTCATTTGGCACATGCGACCTGATGACCCGGGGGCATTATAGCACTGGTCAGCGCTTCAGCACTGTGCCGAATTGTTGCTTGCTTTCTCAACTACTCGTAGGAAAATCCAGTCTTGCTTCAACAAGAAGTCCATACAATCTGCACAACCACGTGTAATCAATATTTTCCTACCTCGGTATTATGCCCACAAAATGCACAAGCAATATCCAGCTGCCTAAACAGTACGTCTAGAACCATCGGATTCCAGAGAATGTAATAATGCACTTGACGCAATACCGAGGGATCAATAAGTCTCCCAGAGGATGTCTGGCAATATCTTCCTCATGACTGCTCAAATGAGTTGATGCGAACACACAGTAAGAGTAGACTTACTCTTCCAATGCTCTAGTGCTTCCTCGTTCTGCCACGCATTCAGTGTATTATTCATGTCGGTCAACACGAAGTTTTCCTCGGAATCTTTCGGCATGTTGCCCCCTTTGAGCTGAAAGATCGAAACCTCCCTCTTGTCCAGGTTGGACAGTAAATAGCGGCGAAGGTAAGAGTGGAGGTAATCTGCATCTACGGCTGGACGAAATGTGAGGGGGTAAGAGGACAATGAACAAAAGAAAACCTGTCGCAACCGTAAGCACTTGTTAGAAGGCTGGACTCATGATTCACCATGTTGAGGAAATCAGAGTAGACCTGATCCTCTGGGATCGACGTTGGTAAATCATGGAAGACCCGACATTGCCCAAATACCCTCAGTAGCGTGGTAACTACGGCTCGAGTCGAATGCGAGCCGAACCTGCCCGCGAAGTTCTGTTTGAGCGGGTCAAGTCAGACAAGAGATGCGAGGTGATTCAGATTTTGTCTCACCACTGCGACTACCCCACTTGGCTTCATGATTGACTTCAAATCATTCCAAAATTCCACGGAGAACAAATGTTGTGGTACCCCCCCTCCAGAGAAGCAATCGTGGACGACGATATCAAATGTTGGAGGACTCTTTTTATCAACAGATTGCATAGCAACCCTTCTCTTGTACACCCAGTTACGAGCATCCTCCAAGAAAACATGATCGTCGGGATATTCAAGGCCAAAGTACTTTCTTGCCGCGTTGTACACGGCAGGATCGATCTCCACAATCGTAGTGGAGATTCCGTGTCGAACCAACGCATCAGCCGAAATACCAGCGCCAAGTCCTCTGAAATCGCAGCAATGGTCGAACACGGAGGGGAAGTGGAAAGTGGTTCAATTACTCACATAATGAGGGCATTTTCCTGTTTGCCAATATCGCCTTGCGGATTCCTACTTACGAGTCGAACCGCCTCCTGCAAAACGAATGCGCTGTAGATGGAATCACCAAGCGGTGTTCCAGCCTGATCTGTCCGGGAGGGGACGCCATCGAGGGAAACGATAGTCGATCCAATCCAAACACCCCCTAGAAGCGAATGTGACGCGCGAAGGTAGCGAATAGAGTGCAAGACGGTTGGATCAGTCACCTCCACCTCAGGAGGTAATAGCTCTCCAACTACGACAATTCCAGTTACGGAGTCTTGCGACGAGAGGATACGAAGCGGATAATCCTGGCTTTGATACGGAAATATGCCAGAACCTGAAAGGGTCGGGGAGCGAAGGGTCGGGAAGAGAAAGAAGGCAGCAGGAATTGACATGGCCCAGAATTTCTTCGTTATATTCATTACAGAGGCCCTGCTAGATGGACGGGAAGCACCGAGTTTTTCCATTGTCCAGACAAGTGATGTTAAACTTCCCAATATAAGGAACTGTCGCCAGGTGACGGTTGATCTCTCAGGCCCGTAAAGAAGGGTCGATGGGGACGCTCACCACTACATCCTTGTGAGTGTCCAGAGAGAGGTGTCGAGCAACCAGTAGAATGAGCGGACGCAACTGTAGAGCGTTCGCTGCCAAGGCCATAGTGGCAAGCATAAACTGAATTCACGAAAGGCATCATTCCAGATCATCCTAGACGCAACCAAGAACCTACGTCAATGCTGGTTGCCAGCGATACTGCAAGGTAGATTACTGGGGCGAGAACTATCGCATGGGTCACGAGTGGCCCAAGTACTGGATCTCCATTTCTTGCAGCAAAGACACTAACCCAGTAGGAGGTGTGTGAAGCAACCTGGACAAGTGTTGCGAGAGCTGGTAAAAGTAAAGAGCGTGGCAGCTTCGGGAGGATAATCCCCACAACTGTACTCCCATGTACCACATAGTTCATGTACTTGGCAGTCGCAATGTTGCCGAAAAGAGGGCTGACGGCCTTTTCGTATGCTGCAGTAAAGAGTGATATGCCAACAGAGATGGCGAATATCGTGAGAGATGCCCTCGCGTTCGTCCATGTTGCAGCTTTGGTGTCAGCAGTCGGCATGCTGCTGGAGTCTGAAATAGTGTTGGACGAGTATCGGTGCAGGCCTTGAAGTCAGCGTCCAATCATGTTTTGCCGGCGCAAAGACAACACACATCCCGAGCCGATGGAGGTGAGATTTGCCATCAGGGTGGAGTAGCTCCGGAGAAATGGTAGATATACAGTACTAGATGGCATGATGTAGACTGAGGCCTGAACATTTGATATCATACTTAAGGTGGAATCAAACCATCAGATACCCAACACGATGAAACCTGATCAAAATTGCAGCAGATTGCGTACAAAGCATAGATACCAGAGTCAAGAAATTTCCAGGTAAAAATGGCTCAATCACACCGAGATTCTCTCGGTCAGATTGTCGATAAGAAGCTTAAGCCTTTCAACTTCACGACCAGCTGCAAGCGCATCTCCATCCATGGTTATGGCTTCAGTGATCCCTGGCAATGTTGTCGCGCCGTAGCCTAACGGAACAAGCCATCAATAATCTTGGTTCTGTACATTGAGCGCTTTGGAACTCACCCAACCATTTTCCTGGGGCTACCCCAAGATGCTTATACCACTCACGGTCTTTGATACCTTCTTTCGAGATGAAGCCTCGCTCGAATCCAATAAGCTTGTGATTGACAGCCTGAACACGTTTGATCGCCTTCAGCAGTCGCCTCCTCGGAGACCTGGGGGACGATTAACAGATATGCAAGTGTCAGATTAAATTGAAGGCAAACACGAAGTCCGTGAGTTCCCCGTCTTCAGGTGCCTTACACTCCTTTCCGATGTATTTCGCGAGCTTGCATATGACTTTCCTTAACTTGCAGCACAGTTTGCGTCGGAGTGTTTGTCTTTTCTTCAATTTTCTAAGAATTTTCCTGAGTTCGACCCCAGCTTCAGCTTTCTCAATGTCAAGTCGCACGCTGGCAGCTTGAAGAGCCTGAATCGACTGGCGCAGAGAAGTAAAATCGACCTCGAGCGACGAAGTGACAACGAGTTGTTCCACCCTACAGGAAGTATAGCTGTCGATTTCTTCCAAAATAGATGTGTACACACATACCTGTCAAGGTATGATTGTAACTCCAGAGAATAGTGGGTAGTGTTGAAAGGCAAGATGATGTCACCGGAGAGGCGGAGAATCTGGAGGCCGATATGCTTGGCAATTGCAACCTGGAAAGATTATCAGCTTCTGCGGAGTCTAGTGGTGATCCAGAAACATACGTGTCGAGAGAAACTAGGGTCACCGTACACCTCCTGCCAGTGTTGTGAGTCGAAGATAGAATGATAATGGTACACAGGATCATGCAGAGTCGAGGAGAATCCAGCTTCGGAACTAGCCACCTGGATAGATATTAGCTGAAACCTCACGGCTCCCTGGACATTTCTCACCCCAATGTGCTGCAAAAAGACGGTATAGTCACTGCCAGATCCCAAGGGATTTATACCGAGATTGTCGGCGGCTGATTCCATTTCTTCGTATATAGCGGTCGCTTCAGCGTCAAGCTTCTTCCCAAAGAGTTCACCTTCATCCCGGCGCGCATCCCAAAGGGACCGTCCCTCAGCAGTTGGATGAGGAATTTGCTCGGCGGTACTACGCAGAAGGTGGGAGAGAAGTGGCGATGCAGATGCCTTCAGGTGTGATCCGGACACGGATGTGTCTGTATAGGAAAGTAAGATACGAGTCACCATGTCACTGAAGTGAGGAAACATGCCGAGGTTGATGTAGGCGACAACATGTTCTCTGATCCAATCCGCAAAATCCTCGCCCCATTCAGTACTACCCACCAATCCGTACTTGGAGCATACATAGTTAGGCGAAGGACAGAGAAACAGGATATTCTTACCTCCTCTCCATCCCAGCTAGCGATAAGAATTGTCCGCAGGGGTTTCCAGCCACTTCGTAGCAACGTACCAAAACCACGGATAGCCTCGTGAACCGAGACAGTACCTGAAGAGGGATCCGAAGCCCCCAAGACCTGAAAGTGCCATGATTAATACTTCTCGACCAAGTGTAGATGGCGTACCCAGGCTGGATATACGTGTTAGCGCGTTACATCTGAGAGGGTGGCACATACCATCACGATGGTTGCCAAGCACAACGACTTCGTCCTTAATGTGACCAGGTATAACACCGAAGGTGTTCCAGATGGGTGTGACCTTCTCTTCAACTGATCAACGATAACCTTGTTGGATCAATCACTTGCGTCACATTATCGGACTCGTACCATTGTTGACCAGCCGCACAGTAGGACCTTCCTTGCCGTCCGCGATTTGATCTAGTAAGACCTTGGCATTTATCCACGAGATGGGTAAACTGGGAATTGTTGGCTTGCTGTCGCCCTCAACTCGTGTGCTGTTTTCATACGCAGGATAACCTGGGGTTGACGGATCTCCCGGGTAAAGTGACAAGAACTGGACGGAACCCCTTTGCACAGAGGTCGGATTACGGGCAGGTCCGTGAGGGTACCTTGAACACGTTAAGTATTTGGCGCGCTACTACACTGAATTGATAGGCTCACGGCAGGTATCCGTTCTCGGTCGTGACAGTACCATCATCCCGTGGGTCCGAGTAGATCAGAACGGCGGCAGCACCAAGCTCCTGCGCCCTCTTGACCTGGACACTTCGCATTAATCTAAATGTATGGTCAAACCAACCTTAGCATACCTTTAATCCACGGAAATTACCGCCATAACGAGCAATCACAATCCTACCATTAAAGTCAGTCCCTTAACAATCTAGTGAGGCAAAACCACGAGCGGAGACGGGAAATACCATACCTGCCTCAACAAGGGCATCATAGTCCTCCTTCCGTCCGTAATTTGCATATATGAGTTTTCCTTGAGCTTTGCCGCCGCGGCTGATCCCATGCCAAGTAAGGACTGCCGTCGCATACTCCGTGGCCTCTGGGTCCGTCCCATCGGAGACTTCCTCTAGTTCGGCAGTCCAGATGGGGTTTCCATCTACCCCAAGAATCTCTAGACTGTGGTTCAAAGGAGAGTTTAGGACTGGGTAGTAGGTATTTATCCAAGCTGTAGGCTCCACGTATGTAGAAATGTTCAGAGTAGCCGCACAAGCTTCATCAGACCCAGCAGGATAGATCGGCGACTCAGAGGCATGGTTAATGCCCAGTTCCTGTTGCAGGTGTACCAGAAAATCTTTCGCAGTTTCCAGGTCTCCAGGAGTACCGGCTAGGTGAGGCCTTGAAGTGTACCGACGGGAGGCAGCAAGGGCACTCTGTTCGTTAGGAACGGTTCTATCGAGAACGTCACTGAGGTCCCGAAAGGGAAAGAAAAAGAGCAAATGAGCTCACAAGAAAAGTTCCTCCGCCTTGCTACCCCTCAAAGGTCCATTGGGCCTTCTGTTACCGTGCTTCATGTACTCCCTAATAAGAGCACCATATTTGCTATCATCTTGAATGTGCGTTGCATGCGACAGGGAACGCGACTTGGTCCAGAAGAATACTAACACGACGATGAACAGAATAGCTAGACGCGTCCATCTCTTTTGAGTGGCAGATTCGGGTTTCCAAAAGCGTCGTTGTGTGGCAGGAGGCGGGATGACATGCCCCGCGTTGACAAACGTAGTCTTGATGTCGCCGGCAGCTCGCTTATCACCATCCATAGTGGCAGCTGCAAGTACTCGCCGCTCCGCCTTCCCTGGAAGATGTCCCAGTGGAACAGTTGAGCCGAATTAGAAGGATTGCGAGAATGTTTTGGGGTATAATATAAGTATATTTTGACGCTAATGATTATGTAATATCGCACTCATGAATTGGTGTCACGAGACATTTTAGCACAAGTGATCTACATTCTCCAAACCTATGCGATATACTACTGCCTCAGTCTTTCGCTAGCACCAAGCAAGTCCTGGAGGGTACGTAAACCTGCAGCGTCTCCAAGTCAGAGGTGCCTGGCCAAGGCGAACCAACCCGATTATCTTACCTGGGTCCAATTTTTCCTCCCGTTCCACTCCAGGGGTGTTGTCAGATATTTTCCTCCCGAGGTCACATTCTCAAACCCTCCGTACTCCTTGTCATCGCTACTCAAGATGATTGTATGTTCGCCTGCGACGTCGACACCGACACGGTAATCTGAGAATGATTTTGTGGGATGGAAGTTGAATATGAACAGAAGACCAGCGCGCTCATAGACAATGATCTTATCACCCTCGTGCTTGAGCGAGACATAAGCCTTTCAAGTGGTGTGTCAGCTGAACGGAGATGGGCCCCGGTGTGTACATACCTGTGCGGAGGACAACCAATTGTATTTGCTTTCTAAGTGGTTCATCGCAGCGTCAAAGTTGTTCAGATATTGGTAACGTAACATATGATCGTCCACTATGTTCCATTGTCGGCGTGCATGTTGGAAAGAATCGTTGTTTCCCTCGCGCGGGAAGTCAAGCCACTGGATTACCACATGGGACGTCAGAAAGGCAGGACTAGTGCACTCGTGATGCCTACCTCTGGGTGTCCAAACTCGTTTCCCTCGAAATTCAGATAGCCCTCACCGCCAAGGGAGTGGACCAGTAATCTAAACTGATTGAATTGCTGACCACGGGTGTGCTTGGAGCCGGCTCACCGTATCATCTTGTGCAGAGCGAGCCCACGAGCAATGACAGGGATCATAGGTGTTAGATTTGACATGTTGGTATCTAGGATCACAAATCAAGTTATCTATCCAATTCATCGTCAACGACTGCAAACTTACACATGTCTTTATCCATTAACCAGAACGCTAGGGTCTTGTCACCGACCAGAGCTTGATCATGGCTCTCAGCATACGCCACGCTTTTCTCTCCATGTCTACGATTTGTCAAAGTGTGGACGATATTGCCAATCTCCCAGTCATCGTCGGACTTGTGTTTGAGGAGCTTGATCCACATGTCTGGAATGGCCATTGACAAACGGTAATCAAACCCAATACCACCCTGGCTGACGGGAATACAGAGCAACGGCATGCCAGAAACGTCCTCTGCAATGGTGATAACCGAGGGATAGAGCGTATGCAAAGCGTCGTTCGCCTGCATTCTGTCAACACGCTTGATGAATTTCACGGAGAAAAAACTCACCAACATCAGATAAACGATAGCTTCATCATCTGCACCAGGACCAAAATACTCGTGGTATCCGCCCGAGAACCCGGTCCCGATACCATGGTGTAGATACATCATGCTGGTGACCCCGTCGAATCGGAATCCATCGAATTGGTACTCCTCCATGTAGAATCGTAGGTTACTGAGCAAAAACCTCAGAACTTCATGTGAGCCATAATTGAATAACCTGCTGTCCCAGAGTTCGTGCCGTCCCTTGCTTCCCTCATGGAAGTAAAGATGATCAGTGCCATCAAAGGCATTCAATCCATCCAGGACGTTCTTGGATGCGTGAGAGTGCACGACATCAAGGAGGACGACGATACCCATTCCGTGGGCAGTATCAATGAGTTCTCGAAGCTCTTCAGGTGTGCCAAACCGAGAACTTGCGGCAAAGAAGCTAGTAACCTGGTATCCGAAAGCTGGAAAGCCATTATTGATCGAAGTGCCGAGGAGATAGAAATGTAAACGTACATGCATAGTAGGGGTGCTCCATAATCGCCATCAGCTGAATAGTGTTGTACCCAAGCTTCTGGATCCGAGGGAGGACATCCTTCGTAAATTCTTTGTATGTCCCTACCCTGTGTTCTGAGGTCGAAATGCCGACATGGGCTTCATATATTCTGACAGACTGTGGCTGTGAAGGGCGAGGATGCTTGAATCGGTAGCGCTCCGCTGCAGGCGGATTCCAAAACCGAGGCTCGTACGTCGGGGAGTATGTCAAGTCTTGAGTAACCCGGGTCATCCAGGCAGGCAATCTTTCGATTCGAATACCAGTGGATAGGATCATGGATATCTAGCTCGACGAAGCATTAGTCAATGCCGAGAACTGAGCTCAGTATTGAACTCACCTTCAATTTGGAGTCGTGAGGTATGGCGGGCTCACCCGGGGCTGCGGGAGGTAACGTAATCTCCCATATCCCATACTGGTTCTGCGTCATTGGATGAGACAGCCTGTTCCATTGATCTGTAAGATATTTCAGCATGAAAGAAGCGCGCAAGTAGTGAACTTGGACCAACTGAATTCCCCGATCAAGTTGGCCTCTCGAGCGTTTGGTGCCCATTCCCGGTACACCACGGTACCATCCTCTTTTACCGTAAAACCCATCACCTCATAGCCCTTGGTAAAAATTTCGTAGCCTCCTTCACACTCGAAGATGGCATCCTTCCACTGTTGGAATTGCTTGTGGCGGCGCTCGATGGCCGGGAGGAACGACTCCAGATATCCATCGAGCTGGAGGATGCCTTGTGTGTTAAGCTGCGTCGACTTCTTGGACATGTCAATGCTTTGACCGCTGAGGTAGAAAAGCAAGTCAGAGAGATAGGGAAAAAGTGCCGAGCATTTGCACTCGCTCAGATCATCTCGCCAGTTTGAACGGTATCGTCAGTTATGGATGGTAGCCGTCCGGAATAGGAAGGTCTCCATTCAAAGCTTGTACAAATATTTACGATTGCTATTGAACCCAGCCCTGTCGCATCCCATAAGCAATGACATCCCTAGCAGACTTAGGTCCACTCGTTGATACAACCGTTTTCCGACGGGTTTTCTGTCCCTTCCGCGCTGAAGCAATGCAATTGCTCAGCAGTCTCTCCATCTCCGCGAGGCAATCGTAACACTCCTGTTCAGCATACCCTGTGGGTGACACTACCCGAGTCTCTCCCCCAGTCTGCCTCTTGCCGCCTGGAAGCTTCAAACGCTTTTCACGTAGTAATTTGGTGACCAAGTAGTGTAACCACTGTGGCCAGAGACGGATGAGTCGGAGGGAGGGACATAAACACAGGTACTTGCCATTACGTTCGTAAAGGGATGGTAAGACTTCCAGGCACCACCAATAATGTCCCTCATCATCCTGTAGATATCATACTGGTAGTCGCCTACAAGCGAGTGTTAGCAGCTGCACCTGTGATCAAATCTCGACACTAGTCCACCTTCCCCTTCAAATATCTCGTTATCAAAAGGCGTCCAATAAATCTTGGAATTTTTGGTGTCTGCAGCACTCATCCTAGATAAGCCCAGGTCGATGATGGTAACCTTGACACCGAAGCGAGTATCATCCATAGCTACCCGTGACGTAGAACCTTTACTTGTTGACTTTTTGGCAGGGACACTTTTCACGAGAATCTGACCCCAATGGAGATCACGGTGCTTTCATAAGTCCGTTAAGCTCGACTAGAAGTAAACTTCGGAGCCAATCCACTTACGCACCTCAAAATATACCAAGTGCTCAGCTTGTTCAAGAGCTCTTGCAACTTGCCAAAATATGCCACAAGCTTGGTGCCAACCAGATTTTGAAACATTCTTGAACGCAAACGACTCCAAGTCCGGTCCTCCATTTGGTAGTATAATAATGGCGTAGACTTGCGTTAACCCGAATGAATCTACATTTGTGAATGCTCAATGATAATGTAGGGATCAGCAAACTTTTGGAGCTTACCCGGTCGTATACTCTCAGAGCCCTTCCTCTCGTTGTATTTGTCCCATAGATCTAAGAGCAGGGACGGATACCTTCCCCTCACCACATACGTTTTCAGTAGTTTGACGAATTTGTCACAAATCTCTCCGATTTCTCTCGTTACAATTATTTCTTTCAAGACGTCCTTGGCATCGCTAGGTTCTGGTATTTCAGCGATTTCTGGATGTATTGGTTTCTCTTCCAACCGAATTGGAATGATTTTGAGTACCACGTCGCCGATGCCAAATACCTCTGAGTACGATGCTTCTCCAATCTTGCGAAATCTCGCATATTCATCTTCTGCGGAAGACCGGACGATAGGATCGAATGGGAATGTCTCAATGAATGCAGAGAACTCGTACGGAGAAGTCTGCGCGCATTCGTTCAATAGAGGCACGAGATATTCCGGCTGTGCGGATGCTAAGTCATCGATTTCTGTGGCATCGGAAAGATCGAGCTGCGCAAGGTCCAATGAAAGGTCCGCCTCTGTCGGGGTTGAAGGTGTAGGCGGTGAACGACGAAACACTGAACGACTGGAACTACCGCGGATTGGTGTGAGTTGTCTTGATTTCGGAATAGGAAAGGATGGAGCGAGATGGGATGGGACAACTGCTGGACCGGGTGCACAAGGAGCTGGTAGCGCAGGTATCCTTGGATGGGTCAGAGCAAGTGGGGGTGGACTCGGAGGTTTTTTGGCAACCTTGGATTTTCGGAATGGAGCAGGTGGGGTCACCACTTCTACACGCAGCGACTCCGATCTCGAGTGTGGCTTTGGGAGAGGGAGAGGAATTTTTTTGTGTACAGTGCCTTTATCATCTGCTTCGGACTCATCGGATGAAATGACGATGGCATGAGGTCGTCGATTCCATCGCCTGGTGACCGGTTTGGGTGAAACCGCCTCCAAATCATTGTCATCACTGATGGTGATAGGCGGAGGACTGGGTGGCGACGTTCTAGGAATCTTTTTACCCTTTCCAGTTGCAGTGCGCACCTGGTTCGCCTGGATTTCTCTGTGGGAAAGACGACGCTCCTGTGTCAACATATTTCCCTCCTCGTCGAGCACAATGATGTCAACGGCGATGACTGGTGCATGTGGTTTCAAACTGGTGCGCGTAGGCTTGATGGTAGATGCCTTGGATTTACCCTTTACCTCAGGGGACGGGTGCTCGTTTGACGAAATACCGTTGGGACGGAGAGGGGTGAGGGGCTGGCGAATATGGATGCGTGATTCTAGCTTGGACTGCATTCGCTTCGTGGCAGCGCCCCGCGTTGCCTTTGGCTGCACATTTCTGTTTTGAGCCAACGGCGAACCTCTCGGGGAGCAACTTGAACCCTTAAGTCTGTGAAGCCCTACCCGATGCTTTGCAGGTGAGATGATGACAGCGTTTTCCCTCCTGAGGGGTCGAGGGGGAGGGGGAGTGTCCGCATCTGAAGCTGCTTCAGATGAGTCTGCTGATTCTCGTCGAGCAGACACATTGACGATCCGAGAGCCTCGCCGGCCGTATGAATTGACTTGCTTTGTCCTTGACCCGAGCATTTCCTGGATAGGTCCACGGAGTCGTTGGGGGGGGGGTATACAATGTGTCGGATGATGACGATCAACAATAACGCGAACGCGTGTTTAAACACGACACGACTGGTCACGTGTGACGTAAGTACACCCTTTGGTTTCGACGATCTCCGTCAAGTATGGCTCTTCCACAACCGCTACGGGTGTCCGTCACCCCGCCTGAACTGGAACTGATCGCGTCGGAGCACTTGGTCGAGATAGTCCCACTGATCGCAATGGAGAAAACGGCTTTCATTTCGGTTGAACGAACGCATGCTTCCTTCTACCTCTTCTGATATGCGATATCCAGGGTGCATATGGGCCACTGCGTCCCCCAAACAAGTGTCGCATACCGCTCTGGATGGCTATGAACTTGAAGTTGAAGAAGAAGTGCCATATCGTCCCCCCTGACTGGCTTACTGTCGGTATGCATGCGATGCTTGTCTCCCTTCAGTCTGACTTGATTCGTGTTTTAGAGTTTCTGCAAGACCGACTGTCGGAAGAAACAAGTGAATCGGAGTTCAGTCGTCTACCATTTCGCTTCGCAGAGATCGCCAAGGTTATTTTGGCAGTGTAAGAAGTTTACCTTGTCCTTTCTAACCTTACTTATGTTGTGCTAGGGCGTCTGACGACGTGCAGAACGCAGAGAAGGTCAGGTCTTTGCTGAAAGATCTACGTGAAGCACGCCAATCGAAGGGTCGGGATGGTCTGAGTCAAATCGATAACAGTGAACTCAGTGTATGCATCTTTTACTGCCACTATATTTCTATCCTGAGCTTTGGCCGCCCTTAGTTGCCGAACCTATGCTCAATGGAGATCAACGAAATTAGACCCTACTTCGTGAAAGCCATGGATGTCTTTACCCAATTGAGGGGCCAGCCTGAGGCCAATCCTGCTCACGATGATGATAATGATGCATGAACCATTCAGACTGTTCGCTTATATACAAAGCATCCAGACTGCTTGTCAAGAGAGAGAAAAAGGCGGGAATCCTCTCCCCCCGCACTTTATTGGTACGCTATTTCACCAATGGAATGAATTTAGAAAACCAAGCTAAGCATCCCAGAACTAACTATAATTGGGGGTCAGAGCCGAATTACATCGACGTCCGGAGTTGATAAATCCGCTCCGATAAGACGTGGAGACTCTCCTGGACATCTGACAACTCCTTCAAGATCGTCGCTTCAGTTGACTGAGTGGGGCCATCTTAGGATCGACAATAGAATGCGCAAACTCTGAAGGCATACCTGTGCTGTGTTGGGGAAATTCCTGACCAACTTATCAAAGGGTACTTTGCTGATTTGCAAACCGTGCTCCGCCTCGGGCCCTTCGACAACAGGGTTTATGATTGTAGGATTTTCAAAATCAATTTCATCCTCCCCATTAAGCCAGTGCATCACCCATGACCTCTGCGTCGATGAGGCTTCAAAGAAAGCAATAGCAGAGAGCGGAACGAAGAAAACAATAGTCATGACAATTCGATTCAGCTATCCGGGGCAGTGTTAGCCATGATAGTTGTAGGTACGATCATATCCGTACCTTGGCATAATGTTTCCGCGTGAGTCCACAGAATCTGGCAATTCAGTTAGTGCTTTGCAATCAAGGTTCGGTTCAACCTTACTCCAATGGCGCGATAAAGAAGGTCTCGACAAGATTGAACGGTGCAGGATAAACATACGCGTCTGGGGCTCTGATCATTGCAACAGTTTTCCATGCAAAAAATGCCATGTATTCAGCTTCCGCGTCACCGACAACCTGTGGCATGCATAAACTCAGATACTGAGACCCCAATAAGTGGACGGCGGTATTTACCTCGGAGTAGGCAGAAGCGAACAGAGAGATCAGGACGTTCAACAGAATCACCACCGTGGTGAGATTCCAGCTTTGCAGAAATCTTTATGAGCTAAGAAGAAAACACATGACCAGCTCACTGCTCACAGGTAATACAGCGCTAGCCCCACGGGACTAAGTGAGAAAGAACTTCAAGTTAGGCGGATTTTCCAGTCAAAAGGCGACGATCTGACCTGCCTGAGAACCTTGCGTAATTCGGGGATCTAGCCCAATACCATTAGGCAAAGCAAACATGCATACACGGACAAAGGAATTTACTGGAGGAGGGATTGCAACAGAACATTGATAACCTACAAGAACTCGGATGACGTTCATGGTTCTGACACAAATTACGACTTACGGTGGACATATCCCCGACTTCACCATCTGCGGCATCTAACGCGTACATGGCCTGCGCGAACCCAGCACCCAAGAGGCATAGCAGCTAGAAGTACCACAATACTCAGTTCTCGTCCATGGAATGATTAGACTTGTGCGTACTGCAAAGAAAATACCAGACTCCTGCAACATTCGCGATACACAAATTTGCATAGTCCCCATATACCTATAGTATAAGCGAGTCAATGAGAGACCATCATAAAGTGAGGTTTCCCAATTCTCACTGGTAGCGATCAAATACTGTCACGAGTTCTGCGCACTCTTTAACAGAAATCTTATGAAATATGAAATACGATCTCACTCATCCTGGATAATGACGGGATTGTCTCGAAGTTGGTTCGGGAGCATGCAAATACTCTTACCAAATGAAAGGTGCGACAAAGCTTAGAACCTGAAAACTCTTGAGTCGAAGATCGCTGGCCCCGCTTCCTGTTGCTTGAAAGCCAGCGATACGAAAAATGAAAGCTAACAGAAGCAATGTATTAGTAATGAACGCGATGACATTCCAAACCCCGATTGATCGCCAGGATGTGTAGTGGATGAGTTTGTACCACTGTATCAGGATCAGTGAGACGCGATTTAGCTGCACGGCACAAGACGTACTCTGTGTATATCTTTAGCATGATGAAAATCAGTAATTCACCCACTCCACGCATGTGCAGAATCACCTTCAATACAGAAGGCAAGCGCCATGATATAGAGTGCATACTCCCAGGGATCAAGTGATGCATAGACCGGATTTAGTCGTTCAATCGGCTCTTTGACTATGCGACCGGAACGTTAGCGTTATGCGTGTCAGTTAGTCCCTTTCTCACCAGCTTGTGAATAAACACCCAAGAATATGAACCAGACGACAATTCGGAAGATGTTCTGATACCTGCATACCCGCTAAATTTGGTTAAAAAGATTGTAAATGCCCACTTACCGAGGTGCTGACATGCGCGAGGGGTCGATATGACTCCAGAAGCCTCCACGCTGGGATTTGCGGTACGGTATGTCTAGTGAGATGTCAAAAGAAGAAAGTGTTTGATAACGGCAGGCCCACATTGGATATCATCGTGTTCATCGATAGATTGGACAAGAACACCGTCCCAGAGCGAAGTCACGACTGTAGGGTGTCTTAGCTTCCACCTTGTCATCGTCCTAGACACTGACCATCTTGAACTTCGCTACAAGATAAAAAGATCGTGCTGAAAATGAAAATGATTAACGAACTTGAGGTCAGAAGTGTGAGACATACCAGTGGTTGTCAATAGCAACTTCAAGGGCACTGGAGGCCTCGCTTATTTCGCCGTCACTTTCCATGTACCTGTATCGGTTGGAGAGCATTGGAATGACTTTGTCCAGCGGTGTCTGGTGCACGATTCTGCGCGCAAGCACCTCGCAAGTGACAGCTTGAATAACCCTTTACGAGCTGGTCTCAATTATGCTGATTGGAACACGTACCACGACCTAAGTTTTCACCATGGTTGGCAGGGTTGTGGTGTGCCTCCCGAAGGAACTCTGAATGTGCTCGGAGGAGGCAGTAAGGGAGCTGAAAAACACAGGTTCATTCACGAATTCCGGAGTCGGAAATGGACTCACAGTATCCCCAAAATCCCCAGCAGCTTCCATGTAGGACAACATCACCAGTGGTGTTATTATTCTGTTTGTAGGATCATTGATAGTCTTCACGTCGACTTCAAGAGGAAGAAGTCTCAGCGTTAACGCGCATAAGCGTTTGATGAGTTCTGCAATGTCATTTAATTTCACAACAGTGGTACATAGATGTGAGCTGGCGCACTTGTGACGGTATCTGGAGATGGCTTCTTCCATTCGGGGAACAGGGCCTGTTCGTCCTCCGTGTCTTGATCGCGAAACATTTTTGTTGTTGTTCAAGTCTCCTCTCAAGTTGTGTAGCAGTGGCTTTGTGGCTGTGAGCAAGTCAGATCTCGTCTTAGCCACCATGCCGGTCAGTTGACCACAGCAATAGAGACGATAATGCTCATTCACGTGTAGGCTTATCATTCGTCCCTGAACGAGGTGGAGGACGCCCGACAAGTGGGTAACATGTCCATCCTACCTATCAAGACCAAAATTCGTGGTCCAGCACCTGTTGGTACGCTTCGACGACTACACTCCCAATTCCAGCCTAAGATGCGTTTCCAGCTGATCCCGAACAAGCTGATATAATCGACGAAACGTTGGATCTCTTTCGAGCAAATTCCCTTTTCCGCAACTTTGAGATCAAAGGGCCTGCAGATCGTCTACTCATTGTGCTCATCCTCTTTGTGTCCGACTGTCTGGCCAAGATCGGTACAGCCAAAACTGTTCCAACACAGATTGAGGCATCCAAAATGTTAAACACTCTTTCTGTGGACAACTTCCCAATCCCCGGTGATGCCAACTTTGTGCTGAACGCTCACTATGCCGGCCCAGGAAATAGGGCAGACGCCGGTTCGAGACCTTGATCTACGTGCCTACCCCACCAGTTAACAACTCGACTAGATTATCTCCGCACCTACTTGACGCAAATCCGTCAAGAACTCGCTGCTCGACTAGTAGAACGGTTGTATGCAGATGGTAGCGGGAAGCCGAGCAAGTGGTGGATGGCCTTCCAGAAGAGACGATTCATGAACCGTAGCTTGGGTTCATGAAATACAGTAAACCTCCGAGCGTCGAGTCTGCTTTGTATTCCAGGCGTATACTAGTGTTTTCTCCTTTCATTAGGATTCTTCCTACCATAGCCAATCCGTGGCATGCCATCTTTGCCTCCTGACCTCCCCATTGTCGAGCCGTCAAGTATCCCTGGTATCCAGTCTGGATCTGACCAGCTCCCCACTGTAACACCACCGTCACCACCTCTGTCTACGAGACCCTTGAACATGCGTTGCTCATCGCGCTCTCTTTTGCCGTCCGCCCGTTTTTTGGCTCGCATATATTCTAGTTGATCTTCGCGAAGAATCAGGCCTTCCCCTGGTCCTGTCTTGGCAGACCCTGGCCGAGGGGCAGGTATCGAGTACTTCGTTCCACGTAACTTGTATTGAAAGTTCTTTTTGAGGTGTAACTCTATGACAGGCGCGTCTGCAGCAGCATTTGGGGAGGAGAGTGTCACCGATGCTCTCATCAGTGTTGGATTTCCACACGAAGGACAAAAGTGTTTTGAGTTGTCCTTGCATATTCTAATGGAAATCAACAGTGTGACTAAAATGCAGAAGAGCCGTGCTCACTTGAAGCAAGCGTGACACCTGAGCACCCAGGTTTTCACT